>CM033112.1:7318074-7465667 GCA_019321725.1 Paulownia fortunei
ATATTATATTTTATTTTTTACGAGGTTTATGTATACATATTTATACACATGTATATACATAATTATATGCACATATATGCATATACATATATATTACATCTTTTTGTATTTACTTATAAACATATTTATCATATTGATATATATATGTATTTAATGTAAATAAATGTAACTATGTATTATGAAATTTGTATATATACATAAATATATAACATTTAAATGATTGGAAAAAGGCGTAATATAAAGGGCAACATTATATTGAAAACTCTATTTTCAGATTCCCAGGAAGGGAATAAGAATACCATATAAAAATAGGGATTCAGATTCTAGATTTTAGCTTCAGTATTACTAGTTTTCAGGAATCTGTTTCCTTTCCCAAAACTTGAGAAATTTTACCAATCACAAAAATCTGATATCAGCCAATCAGATTCCCAAAGTGGATGCCATTCCTACAAATGGGGCCTTAGAGTATTATATATGCATGAGTATAAATGAATTTCCAGGTTCAGTATATTTAACACCTCTTCTCAATGACCCAGATATTGAGTGAGTACTACTCAATTTCTTATATGCATGCATCAACTGATAATTAATACAAGTCATCCTAGTATGCAAATATCAAATTGATGCATAAATAATGCAAATAGAAAACATGTCTGCATTTTCAAGCCTCAAATCGAATATTATTAACCTTTGTTATCTATACTATAAGGAGGGTTCTTATGTAATGGTGAGTTTGTGTAGACCACAAGCTTGAAAATCGGTGAGAATGTGTGTTTATAATAAGTGTGGACGCCTAGACACACACTTATGCATACAAATTGCACAAGCTTCCATGTGTATTCATTTCATTACCAGTACTAGTATCTGTATGCATATTACACATATATGCATATATCTCTGTCTTTCTCTCTCTACTCTCCTCTCTATATTCTCTACTTTTCTCTCCCTCTTAAGAAAAAATTGATTTCAACCTTCCAATGCATGAAATTTCAAACACGCATCAATGAAAAATTCATGAAACTTTGTATTTTAAAACATCTCATCAAAATGTTCATTTTTTTTCTTTAATTTTGTCCCTGAAAACCCTTGTGACCCCACTGTTCCGGCCAGATTTGGCCGACCTCCAGTGGGTAAATTCTATTAGACCTATTTTATATGGAAACTTCACCTTCCTAGGCTTTCCATACCTATAAGTATCGATGGATTTCGGCATTTTTTTTGAAGTCATATGATTCTTCAAGGTTGGAACTTTGTTAAGTGACCAAAATCTGATATCACGAAAATTTCCTATATTTTAGGTGTAATTTTATATATTCTCAGCATCCTTATGATTCTGCATGAATATGATGAACTGTGTTAAGTTTGAATATCTATTTTAAACTATTAGAATTTTATGTATAAATCTCATGATACTTGGGGTTTCTGTTTTATATCAAATCATTTTGATAATATGAGGGTTGAGAATGCAAAAATTGTATACAATTTGCATTATTTATTCTGCTGGCTTATTTGGATTGTTTTGTTGGTTTCTACCTGCATCCAAGAAACCTTAGTAGTGTCCTTTTTATAAAAAAATGTGATGATTCATATTTTAAGTGTGTTGGATGGCTAGATTTATGTAATCTCCATTTATAAGAATTGAGTTTGAGCATGGTGTGAATATATCGTATAATGCACACCCAAATGACCAAAAAGCTCTAGTGCAGTGTTCAACATGCGACGGACATGTCCATGTTGCTTCTATTCTTCTCCAAAACTTTACTTTTTCCCCATAACTATTCTTAGGCTTTTTATTGATTTAGAAGGATTTGTCCTTTTCTAGGTTATCTGTAAAGTCTTACATTTGTCTTGTCATTCTTTGCAATGTGTTTTCAGGTTTTTATCTTGTTTAGCAAATAATAAAGATCTCTAATTTCTTTTAGTACATATGACTCTAAGAATATTTTTATTTATCTCATGGTTTTAATATTAAGAAAATAATGTTCTTTTATTTTTCTATTATCTCAAGAGATATCAATTTATTTCTTTCTTATTTATAGTATGTTATGCCTTTTACCTTCAATTTTATTTCACAATATTTCCTACTGGTTTTTTAATATGTTTGCTTATTTTTACAATTCTTAAAATTATTTCTAATTTCTAAAAATATTAAATATGAAAAATTCACGGGGCATTCCTCGGGGCTTACGAGGCCCAACGCCTTACGCCTTTTAGAATACTGATTAAAATGTATAAATTTTATTAACAGTAGTGCCTCTGTCGTGTCATGCCGTTTTGTGTCCTAAAACTTTCAAAAATTGATCTCTTGTGTCTGGATTGTCTAGTGTTTGTATCATCTTGTTTACATCATATGAAATAACTAAGTTTTTTGTTGTTTGATTTCAATTGGTTGGAAGGTGGCTTCCTTTATACTACTTGAATTTGTATATTAAAAATTTCTTGACTATGCTATATATGTTGAATTTGTGACGATAAAATGTTGGAATTGGCAGTGATTGCAATTGTTAATATGATTTTAGAGAATGTTAGCATATTGTGTGTGGAACCCTTGGATTTTGCGGCACTAGAGATATGAAAAGTTAGGTTTTGGGATCCTGAGAAAGTACCAAGTAAATCAAGACTCCTAGACTTGATGGCGGCTAAATTACGTAATGTTGGTGTTATTCTAAAAGACCTCAACCACTTTGGCAGATGTTCGAATCAATGACTTTTGTGTTGCTGTGAAAACTTAGGTTTTGAGACTTGATGCAGGATTAATAACGTAATGCAGGAGTTGTTCTAAAAGACCTCGACCACTTTGGCAGACGTTTGGATGAATGACTTTTGTGTTGCTGTGGAAACTTAGGCTTTGAGGCTTGAAGGAAGGTTCGGAACACACCTAGACTGCTGGACTTAGTAGAGTATGATAGCACAACTGTTTATTTCTATTTCAGACTTATTTTGGTGATCTTCAACATAGGTCAGGATCTCATGGCAAGAATCAAATGATCCCGCCCCACCCGCATCAGACTCAAGCTTCAGCTCAGCTTGGGACATTACATGTCCAATTGAACTATGAGCTAGAAGTCATGTCATTGGGTGACAGGAAGGTGATGCCCATCCCCTCGGAGGGCCCTCTTGTGGGATGGGTCGTTACACCTTGATTAGCAGAAAAGATAAAAGATAATGGAGACAATACTTGATAAATGTTAATGAAGCTTTTAGATCATGAGAACAGAATCCAGATGATGTATCTGGTGAACAAGTTTTTCGAGAGTATTCTTGCGTGTGAACCTTGTGACCTGTTAGTGCTTCAAGTCCAGCTATTCTTTTTGCATATATTTAGATCTTACACTTAACGTTTTATGCATTTACTGAGAACAATCTAATTCTTTTCTTCTTGTTCGACCAGAAAATTTTATTCCTATTTGTTGTGGTGTTTGTCAATCTCTACGATGGTCATCACTGTATACTTAACCTGACCAAAATAATGTTTATTTATGTCTGCTGGATAACCTGAAATACTTTTTATTTATGTGTGCTTGCACTGATTATTCAAGGAATCTTGAGGTGATAGATCTTTTCTATTTTCTTTTTGATCGATAATTGAATTGAATTGATAGATCCTGAGTGTCCATTGATACTGTTGTTACATTGCTCGAGGTAAATATGGAGCAGGCATTTATTAACCTGCATTGATTGTTCCTGACAAACTATCTTCTTTGACAGGCAGTTATTGTTTTTCTGCTTCAATATCTGGCTTCATCAAAGATATGGGGGAAGCTACAGTATCCAAATTCTATAGTTTCTTTTAAGATGCTTATCCAGCAGTAGTCCATCCAGTTGCATTTTTTCAGAAATGTTGGGACAGTCCAAATTTTGATTTTTTATGGCGTTTTGCAGCTAAACTTTGGCATAATCTGGCAGTAAATCTGCTTTCGTCATGGGAAGGTCCCGTGCTCTTGTTTAGGTTCTGCTGCTGTGCATGTGTGCCTCTCATGACCCCGAACTTGGATAATTCGCAAAATCTCAAGGAATACTTCTTTTTTCTAGCAGAAATAAAGAGGTCACTATACAAAGATGTTCGTACATTTGAAACTTAAAAAGTTCCGAGTTCTCCAAAAGTTGCCTCAATTATCAACATAAAATCTTCATTTATGTTTTTTAATTTTCTTCCTTGCATCTGTTTTTCAGAACCAACGATTCTGTACTTTTAACATAATCAGAACACACTGCTGGTATAAGAACAGTCAGGGACTGCTTACAAATAATTGCTATACCATCTTAATTTGCTTTAAGTATGCTTTTATACTTCTGGGGGTTATGCAGCAGCAATGGCTTTTCCTTATTTATGGAATTATATTTGAAAAATATCAGGCTTGTGAATTTATCAGAAGTCAATAAATTTTGATCATCTTGCAGGTATTTATTGTTGAGCTTATCACGGCAATGATTCTGAGGGGGGTGCAATGAGGTTGAAGTTTGGATAACATGGAATACAGAAAATCATTTGCCAGAAGACCATCAAGTCTGAATTTCCATCCTTGGCTGCACTCAGTTGCATATTTTTAACTGTTTGGAAGCTATTTAGTTGCAGTTAATTCTATGCTTTCTGTTGTAAGAGCACCCACCCAATTTAGGTCTGTTTTGATTGGTATATTTAACCAATATCTCACTTGAGACAATGAACAGCACAAAATCCTAAAGAATGTATAAAACCTGTCACTGAATGCATAAAATGAAAGAGTTTACATTAATCTCAGGCCTCTAAAATATAGTAATCCGATAATAGTGAATAAGTTTGGAAAAGCTTGTTTTCTTGTAGCCTGGGGTGGAAGTGAGTTTCATAAGCATTTGGTACAAGCAATTGAAGCCATGAAAATTAAATTAGAGGTGCTTCCATCCAGATTAGAATTTTTTTCCCGAAATTTTAGTCGAGGATTCCGATGTATCCAATAGACTAGATTCAAATTTGGACTCGTCTCACTTAGAGCAAATTTTAATAGTACAAATAAATTTGAATTGGGTTCTAAATTTTTTATTTTTAAAGTAGATTTCATTTTAAAACCTAACCCAATTTTGACCAATTTAATATATATATCTTATAAAATTTTGTTATATAAATGATATTTTTTAAAAAAAATTAAAAAATCTTAATAATATTATTTTTAAAATTATAAAACGATTTTAATGAGTCTAATGAATCTACTTACAAGTGCTAAGTTTGTAACAGGTTTGGGGCTTTTAAAATCTTAACTGATTGAATCTCGAGTCTAAATAAACTCGTTTTAAACCCGACTCATTGTCATATAACTAAACACGTTACGAAATTTACATTTTTCAAAAGAACTTGCATTTTTTAGTTGGATGTGACATGTGTCACTCATTTAGTCACAACTATATTACTATTTCAAAGATACACTGTAACAAAAAAATCAGGAACCAAGGGTATATCTATTTTAACCATTTGCCCTTAAAAAATGACATGCTCCGCTCATGCACGCTCTTCTTCAGCAAAAATCCACTGGAAAGGGATGTGTGAAATGAATATGGAATTAAATTGTAAGTTTAAGAGATTGTAACTTAGATATGAAAACAATACAACTTAAACTTAAATGACTATTTATGTGATTTGTCCAAATATAAGTCAAAAGGTCCAAATTTCTGCAATTGATCGATTTTATAAACCGCTCAAGGATGACATGAACAACCCTTAAGGCCCTAATTTGAAAAAATTGGGACAGAACAACAATCACATAAAAGGCAAATAATAATGGATTCACGTAACTCTACACAGTTTTCAAGTCAAAATTAGTCCCTCAAGCTCAACTATGTCATTACACATCAATGCAACACCAAAAGAACCATGACCGAAAAATTACAACAAACCACAGGGGCAGATATCAATCTCACAGGATTCAAGATGTCAGTGCCTCCTATAGTTCTTTCATGTCTCCTTCCAGTACCTTAATGATCTGTCTGTTCCACAGGTGACAAATGCTGCCTCTGCTGGTGAATGTTCGAGCCAACGGGGACTACCCATATGGTTTGAAGGCCATCTAGCCACTTTCTCTGCCGTAAGAGCATCCCAGATAACAATCTGCAGCACAAACATAAGACCAATCACCAATGGAAGATCTGACTAAATTGGTGTAGCAATTTTGAAAAGCGAAAGATACCTCATTGCTTGGTTCATCAATAGAGAGTACGAATTCCCCTGTTTCATTAAAAACAGCCTGCAATTGACAAGATGGAGCATCATGTTGGTCAAACTTAATCAACATAAATTACATCAAAAAATGCTTACCACAGCACCTGCATTCCAAACATTAATCATTCTTTTAATGATTCTAAGTGCAGAATACCAGAGTAGTCATATCATAATCTTATTTTTAGTTCGGAAGCATGATCTCAATCAATCCAGCAACATTATTGACCAAAAATTCAGCAATTTTCTGTCATTTATGCAATAAATGACCGTGCCTAGACTTTATTCTAATAAAAACATTAGCATCAGGCATCCATGAAAAATATCTGACAGTCTGATAACCCCAGCACCAGCAGGATGCTTATAAAATGATATTCTTCAAAACATACAGGAAAATGCTCTATAGTGTCTGCGCAATTACATAACCAGTTCATTCATAAAAATGATGGTATGTATCTAAAGTTATCCTGTTTTAAAAGCCAAGTGGCTTCTTTGAAGTCAAACCACCAAAAACAAATCTTCAGTAATTTATTCACAAGACTTTCCCCACCCTCCCTATGAGGCAGTTCAAACTGAAAATCTTCAGGTGACGCTGGAAGTGTTACTAAATGAGGAAATTTGACAAACTGGAGCAATGGAAAAAAAGTTTTAACAATTTAGTAATTAAAATAGCTGCAATTTTTGTACGGATAAAGAATTGCAAAACCCAACTGGGTAGACGTAGTATATATTGACAAATGAAAAACAATGCTGCATATTAAGCAGAAGAATTTGATAGGACATGCATAAATAGTGCCATCAAAATATGTTGACATACCTGGCACCGCAATTGTGTATGCGTGGCTCCAAGATATTGCTTGACTAACCTACCTGTCCCAATGTCCCAAAGATTTACAATAGAATCTTTTCCTGAGGAAAGAACGTACCTAAGAAACAACTCAAGAGATGAGAAAAATAGCCAAAATTCAAGCAACAAACTTGACATATCTCTTGCAAAGAATCTGGTTCATATAAACCATATATAATTATAGAAAGCTCCCCTGAGGTTTGGTGTATTTAAGCCTTCAAGTTTTCAAAATTACATCCACCACCCCTAATATTAAAAACAGTGAGAAAACCCAAAACGTTTTTATGAAATGACTCTTTTGCTTTTTTTAACAATTACGTAAACCTCCTTTGTCCAAATTATAGTCACCTCCCCTAAGATTTGTCACATTATCAATTACATCCCTTGAAATTTTTTCAATTCACTATTAGACCCCTTGTTGTTATCCCAATAAATAATAAAATATCCTAAACATTTAAAGATACCTTTAACCATAAACCAAGACAAATGTCCAAATTCAAATTCAGGTTTCAGATCATTCTCTCTTTTCCTTCTCACTTGCAAACATCATACTTATTAAATCTAAAAAAATTAATCTTAACTTTTAAAAGTGTGGTTCTTAGACATAAGTAGTTGACTGATTGTTCATATAATAGTGGCAAGCACTACAGTGGTTATTAATTATAATAAATAGAAGATAAAGTGATAGAAAAATAAAATATAAGAGATATGTGTAATTATTTTCGTAAATATACTAATAATTTTAATTGAAGTAATATAGAATGCACTTGTTCCTATTATAATGTAATTTCCAAAATTTACAATAAGTTAGAAATATTAAGTCTCGAATGAAGTTAGTACAAAATTGAATAAACTAGCAAGGATTTTGAGTAACTATGGACGACTTCACGGGGTGTTTTGGTAAATTAGGACAAACATCAAGGGGTTTAAAACTTGTCATTTTCACAAAATAATGATGCCGTGGGTATAACAAATGGCTAGGATTCATTAAGGGAGGTGGATGTAATTTCAAAAATCTTAGTAGTCTATTTGTATTTTATGCCCTAAAGGTAATTTGGTCCAAAAAATTTGTCAAACCCCTAAATCAATCAATGAGGTCAAAATTAGATTTTGATTGATTTCTTTTTGCAGATGTCATCATTTTTGGTAAAAAATCGTAGCGGCAATGTTTACTTGTTAGACAGCATCAAAAGTTAAGGGTAGTGGATGTAATTATCCAAACCTGAGGGGGTATTACCTGTATTTATACCAAATCTCTGGAGAAATCTCTGCAATTATTTGCTTAAACCATGACACGGTAGAAACCTTTACCTTTGATCTTTCGTGAAATTGGCACTAGTAGCTTCAGCTGTTCCATGAGCACTAAGAATCGAACGGACGCACTGGGAAGTTACCCCATCCCACAACCGAATAGCTCCATCTTTGGAAGCTGTTACATACATGCCACCAGTCGATGAATATCTGACCTGCATGAAAAAGAAATAAGTAAGATGCTGTTTCATAGATACAAGAAAAATAATGAAAGATACTTCATATCTTTATCCAGAGCAGAACTAATACCTGATTTATGGCTCCATTGCTAATCTCTTGAACATTTGCTGATAGATAGCACTGAAAAGTATTAACATCATACAAGTGTGCAATTGGATGGTCAGTTCCTGTAATCAAGTGAAGACCTTCAGACCAATTTTCAGAAAGAATATTTC
This sequence comes from Paulownia fortunei, assembly GCA_019321725.1. Taxonomy (NCBI): domain Eukaryota; kingdom Viridiplantae; phylum Streptophyta; class Magnoliopsida; order Lamiales; family Paulowniaceae; genus Paulownia; species Paulownia fortunei. Next base: position 7,326,815 of record CM033112.1, read on the forward strand.
ATGCACACAATAGGAATTCTACAGGTAATCATGTATATGACCATACATACAAATCAAAACAATACAGAACAAGGTCCCTCACTATGCCAAAGTTGACTTTTCTAGTTTAGAAGCAACTTTTTCCAGGTGATTTGTACACTTGTTTCTTGTAGAACATAAGAGTTTCAAAGTGGTAAGATATTGTTGTGGTAATTTTCTTTGTTCAGTCTTTTAAAAGTAAATTCTAAATATATTTCTCTCAAGAAAATCTGCAATTTGGTTAAAATTCAACATCATGAAATGTTGGATGAAAGGGGCACATAAAACTTACTATTTCAGGGATTACAGTTTTAGAAAACTTTCATAAACTAATGAAAGTGTCATCCATTCCAAACCCCCAAGCACGGATGGTTTCAGTAAATATGTAAACAAATAAGTATGAATATAAGATTTAAAATTAAAAAAGAAACAAGAAAAGTCAACAGCAACAGTAATTTTGGATGAAGAAATTGCAGGCTGAGCCAACTACCTAATAAATAGACTAGCAGACTTCACTCAGCAAAGCAAGCCTAATCTATGAGTACTCTTCAACATGAGAATCTGGGTGAGATTTGGTTTAGCATCATTCTCTAAGGACAAAATAAGTGAAAAATATTTTGTTCATACACCTTAGGAAACAACAGAAAGCAGAGTTATATACATTTCGTTTTGAAGGCACTTTCTTTCCGCATGGACTTGTCCTACAGTTACTCCTTTCAAGCCAAGCTTGCCATTTTAAAAAAAATTCAAAAAACTCAGAATGAACCAGAGAGAAATATATCCTGCATGACCAAGTTGATGAAGTAAAATGTAGAAAGCTAAAAATGAGTGCATATTCAGAACCAAATGTGAAATACAGCCCTCTTGAAATTTAATGCTGAGGACATGGTATACATCAGGTAATTCATAATAACTTCTGAAGATCAATACTTCTGCCCTCAGATTCTGCATCAGTTATACTTTAGATTGCAAAATGACAGTTCATTGAATCAAAATGTAATAACCTGCCAAAAGAAATTCTCCAGAGGGATGAAATGATACAGACCTCACGTTGTGAGTATCCTGTTGAAATTCAACTAGAGAAGTTTAGACCAAAGATAACAGCTTAATAAATTCCCTTCGCAGAACCAAGAATAGATTTTGAATCTAAAGACGATGAATGCTAACCTGAATAATTTTGAAAGCTTTTCTTGCAACTGTTTTTGAAAAATCAAAGAACCTGCCATTCAAAAAGTCTCCTATGAATCCTTTTGACATTCAATAATATTTTTTAAGAAAATGCAAGAATTATTTTAAAATTTAACTTCCAATTTCTCTGTCTTTTATTTTTTGAGCAATAGGATTGAAGTCAGTCCAACAATGGTCACTTAAATTTAAATCCCCTAAACTTTTTTGGTTGGCATGAAGACCAACAAATTTCAATTAATGGATGGTAAGCAAACAGTCTCAAACACGAATCTAACCATACTTTATTGTGCGATCTTTGGCCCCAGAAATCAGAATTGTGTTTTGAGGATGGAAATCCAAATCATTTATTGGCTGCAATAGCAAAACAAGGCATTACAAACAGCAGAACACATGCTGCTATCTCCATTTAAAGTATAATTGTTAAAACTAGACAAATAATCTAAAGTATAAAGTAAAATCTTCAAATACACTGCAGAAATATGTGATTATAGACACAGAACATGTGTTTTTCATGAGGCAAATATAAAGAGAATAAACACTTCACACATTTCTTTCATTTTACAATAATTTACTTGTAGATGGTCGTAAAATGTCCGTATTACAGGCCGCACAGGGCCATCTCTTGCATCTGGAAGCATCATCTGCTTGACTTTTGATATCTGTACGTTGTAAAAACCAATGAGCTAGATAAAGTAACATGAAATGCACATGCTTATGAAGTAGGATCAAACCTCAAAGAGCTTTATTGATGTGTCAGCACTTCCAGTTGCAAGAAACCTTCCATCAGGACTAAATCTTGCACATCTAGCAACATTCTACATAAACATAATTTCACCACAAATGATTCCTTAAGCATATTTCTCTGTTACTTAAAATTGCTTAATCAAATAGAAGTTTCTTCCAAGATTTGTCTTTATGATGATTTCCAACCTTGTGCTCTGAAATATGTCGGGTTTCATGCTTTGGAAAACTCTTTGATGCTCCTTTAGCATCATGCACAGCACTGTTTAAAAAAGAGAAATATTTGTACTTAACCATCCAGAAAAAACAGCAAAGCATCTATTAATGCCCCAAAAATCCGAGTTTTAGGAAAGAAGAGAAAAAGAAAGCATAACAAATTTGCCAATAACTTGAAGTCCTAGAATGGAATGGATGACTCAGAAAATAAATTTTTTGTGCAAACAGACATGTCGTTGTCTCGTTGGCCATCTGGAGTAGAAAATAATGATCAATGAAGTTTAATTATATAATTTCCTTCTATTAAAAATGTGGAAAATTATGTTAATTTAGGAATGTTTGACTTTATAAATAGGTGAATATAGGGAGTTATTTTTGGGTGTTATTGAGAGTGATTGGAATCCCAGATTTATAGGGATTGTAATTAGGGTTGCTTCCAGTTTTCCTTATTGTCTTTGGTTGTATATAATTTGTATTGTATCATTAGAGAAATCTTCTTTTACCACATGGTACCAGAGCCTGGTTTTGCTCCTTGGGCTTCATCAATTTCCAGCCTTTATTGCCGATTTTTTTCCAGATTTGCAGAACAGAGTTCTGCTCTGATTTTGGGTGCCCCAAACAAAGTATCTTTCTCAATCTTGTAGCTGTCCTTGTCCCTCCATTTGATGCTTCCTTCTCCCTTTATAATTCTGCCCAAATCTGTTTCTTGTTCCCATTAATCATGTCACACATTTGTGAAGCCATGAACACTTCTGCTACGCAAATGGTCGAAGTCAAAACCATTCCGAATCCACCCGCAGGTCAGCTCCAGAATATTCATGCCGCATATCGACTGGACGGGAAGAATACAGATATAGGACATCAATCCAATGCTGATAACAGGAGACTAGATTCGTCTCTGTTGATAGAAGCAGTGCTACTATAAGAATCACACCAGGGAGATACTTGAGTAGATTCGTTTAGTCTGTTGATAGAAGCAGTATGTGGTGCAGCTACTGTAAAATAATATCAAACCAAGGACACATGTTACAAGTTGAATGGCAGACCACCAAACAACAATAAAAACTCAAAAGGCTAATAGTGGACAGCTGAGAAAAGGTCAGGGGAGGCAAATTTCACCTATAGTGATCCGCCAAACAATGAGAATGAGACCCCACAACAGGTGGAGTGGAAGAAAGAAGATATTGAAAGGTTGGAAAATTCACTGGGATCTCTCATAGAAATTTTGTTCTGATGCTTGTTCTTCCTTAGCACTCTCAGGTAAGTATTCCATTTCTCAGGCTTTAAATGTCTCGGATTCCAATTTTTTTAGTTCCTGGGTAATTGACTTAGAAGCTACAAATCACACGACCAATTCTTCTCACATATTTATCTCCTACACACCAGGTCCAAGCAACAAAAGATCTCTATGGCAAATGATTCTTTGACCACGGTGGCAGGTTAGGGAGAAATCAATATAAACCCCATCACTTATCCTAAAAGATGTCCTTCATATTTCTAAGCTTTCAACTAATTCAATTTTCAAACATTGACTTACCAAAGACTTGACTTGGAGTGTTGTTTTTCACCCTTCTCATTGTGTTTTTAAGGACAAGGGCACAGGGAAAACGATTGGACTTGCTAAAGAAAAAGATGGGCTATACTACCTCGATATGCCCCGTGATCAAAATAAAATTGAAAATAAGTTCTCTTTAGCGCCCTCTCAAATAAAGATAAAATCCAGCTTTACCATCTCCGCTTAGGTCATCTTTCATTTTACTATTCTTAAATACTTGTTTCCCACATTGTTAAAAGGATTGGGTGTAGAAACTTTTTATTGTGAAATCTAACTTGCATAACATCATCATATGTCATTTCCTGTTAGGAATAAAAGAGTTTCAATTCCTTTTACACTTACTCCCAATGATATTTGGGGTCCTTCTATAGTTCATAATGTTTCAGGGGCTAGATTGTTTGTTTCATTCATTGATGATCATAGTAGAGTGTCATGAATCTTTCTTCTTAAAGAAAAATCTGATGTAAGCCATCTTATTCCAAGTTTTCATAACATTATCAACACTCAGTTTAGTGTGAAATAAAACAATTCAGATCTGACAATACCAAAGACTATTTTAATCAAGTTCTATCCCTATTTTTCAAAAAGGAAGGAATAATTCATGAATCATCTAGTACTTTTCAACAAAATGGCGTTGCCAGAGGAAAGGTTACAAGTGTTATTATCCACCCTCTAAAAAGATTTTTGTCCCTATTGGTAACTGTTGAAAACGAGGATTAACTTTTTAGTCCTTATCACATCATTCATAGAAGATAAGGACTCTGAAGATAAAAACTCGGATATGTTTCCACTTGATTTACCTTCCATCCGTTCATTCTTCGAACCTAGTCCTTCACAAGCTCAACCTATGATTGAACCCTTCAACTGAGGTTGATTCTTCGAGTCCTATATTTTCTAGGAATGACGTTCATGATTCTACTAGGCTAGTACCATTACAGGTATACTCTAGGAAAAAAGCATCAGTGAGCAAGTCCAAGAGTTAGAGCGACTTTTAGAAGGTAACTTCTCCAACTGATTTTTCCTTGATAATATTTCTACTACTGTTGAAAATGATGATCTTGACCTTCCTATTGCTCTTGGGAAAGGCATAGAAAATGTACCAAACGTCCTTTTTATCCAATTGCTCATTTCACAACCTATGAGAGACTATCTCCTTCTAATTGAGCCTTTCTCACCCAACTGAATGTTGTTACCATTCCCAACACCTTATATGAGGTATTAAGCAATGAGAAATGGGGACCAACCAAGAGTGTTGAGATGGAAGCACTAGAAAAGATATAGAAGATAGTGGAGTTTACCAAGTCGTAAGAATCCAGTAGGTTGTAAATGAGTTTTTACCGTGAAGTATAAGGTAGATGGGTCAATTGAAAGGTATAAGGCGAGACTTATAGCCAAGGAAATACCCTGAAGTATAAGGTAGATGGGTCAATCGAAAGGTATACGGCGAGGCTTACAGCCAAAGATATACTCAGACATATAAGGTAGATTATTTGGAGACATTTGCATAAGTAGCTAAAATGAATACGATAAGAGTGTTGTTATCCTTGGTAGCAAATCTTGATTGGAACTTGCAATAGTCTGATGTTAAGAATGCTTTTCTCCATGGTGTGATCTTCAATAGGAAATTTACATGGAATTCTCTCCAGCATTTGACAAGAGTCTCGAAGGCAGAAGAATTTGTAATTTGAAAAAAACCTTGTACGGGCTAAAGCAATCTCCTCGTTCGTGGTTTGGGAGATTTGCAAAAGTTATGATCACCAATGGAATTAAGCAAAGACAGGATTATCAGACTTTATTCATCAAACACTCAGGAGGGGGAGTGGTTGTCTTGCTTGTTTATGTGGATGATATAATTATAACTGGGAATGATGAAAAAGAAAAAGACAGTCTGAAGAGATGTTTGGCAAGAGAGTTTGAAATTAAAGAGCTTCCTAGGCATTAAGGTAGGTCGATAAAAGCAAGGAAACTTTGTTTTGCAATGTTTACTGAATCCAATCATAACTTGGAGAAAACAAGGAATATGCTATCGTTGATAGATTAGTTGGTCCATTAATTTATTTATCCCACACAACGCCTAATATTGCAAATGTTGTTAGTGTAGTCAATCAGTCCATCTTCAATCCTAAACAAGTCCATCTTCAATCGGTATACCAAATATTACACTATCTCGAAGGACCACTTGCGAAAGGGGTTTTGTCAAAAAAATGGGACAGGTTTGACACTTGAAGCCTATACTAATGCTGATTATGCTGGTTCTATGGTCGTTAGATGATCAACATTAGCCTAAAACACATTTCTGGGTGGAAACCTAGCTACATGGAGGAGTAAAAAGCAAAATGTTGTTGCAAGATCAAGTGTTGAAGTTGAGTTTAGATCAATGGCTTTCGAAATATGTGAACTACTGTAGCTGAAGATAATTCTTGAAGATTTAAAAATTAAATGGGAGGCACCTATTAGACTACACTGTGATAATAAGTCGATTATTAATATTGCACACAATCCTAAGCAACATGACCACATAAAGCATGTGGAAGTAGGCACACATCTCATCAAAGAGAAGTTGGATAGAAGTCTCATTTGCACACCATATGTTTCCACAAATGGGCACACAATATGTTTCCACAAATGGACAACTTGCATATGTTCTAACCAAAGGGTTGAGTAATGTAGTGTTTCAAACGGTAATTGGCAAGCTGGGAATATATGATATAAACTCACCAAATTGAGGGGGCGTGAGGAAAAATAAGTTAATTTAGGAATGTTTAACTTTATAAATAGCTGAATATATGGAGTTATTTTGGGTGGTGTTATTGAGAGTGATGGTAATCCCAGATTTATATGGATTGTAATTAGGGTTGTTTCCATTTTTTCCTTCTTGTCTTTGCTTTGTATATAATCTGTCCTATATCATTCCAAAGTGAATAAGAGAAATCTTCAATTACCACTAAAAATGAAGTTATTGTTCAAACTGTAAAAATTTAACTAATATTGCAGCAAAACCTCTCATCTTATCATACATTGCCACGATATTATAAATCTAGCATCAAAAACCTTTTGAATCAAAGCATATATGCAGCATACACTTTGGAAAAGACTCATCATGTAGCTCCTGTGTCCTATCTACTTCTTTGAATACAACAGCAAAAAAACATCAATGTCATGGCAATGGACATATTACCATTAGCATAGCTCTTCTGTAGGTCAACATGGACGAAACAAATGCAGTGTGCATCAGAACCATAGATTTTGAGATGTAGAATGATTGTTGTTTTAGTTTGAAACTGATGACTATACAGATTTTCCTCACTTAACCTCCCATTGAACTCCTCTAATAAATAAATACATGCCACTCATATATTAAATGCATTTTTTTCATTTGATTATAGTACTTAAGTTTGATTTCGAGTATTATCCCTCATTCTAATTGTCAAATACTCAATTAAAGCTGGTGGAGAGACATCAATTTTTTTATATCTCTGAGTACTAGCTTGATAGTTAATACATTCTCTATACTAAACAGAGATCTCATTTGATATTTGAAGTCGTAAAATAAGATTATATAGACTTATTACAAATTTAAGCAAATATTTCAAAGAGATATATTCAACATTTCAACACCTAACAAGCATGGCTTATAGCATCATGGCACTGTATGAAATCCAGCAGTGAATATATGATGGAATGACTCACCTGAAATCAACAGCAACAACTCGTGGAGCAGGTATCGAGCCATATCCTGTAGGTATGCTTGAATCATATAATGTAGTTGAGGATACCCCTCTCAACATCTCATCTTTCTCCACTGCAAGACCCTGTTGACCACTTAGAACCACCACCTATTTTTGTCTGTGTTTTCCATAATTCTTCAATCTTTGGATACTTTTTCTAATTTTGAGATTGTTGCTAGAACACCTATAAATGATCAAAACCAAAATTATAATTAAAAGGTACAAACCTTGGCAACCAACTCAAGGAGCTTGTTAGGAGGTGCTTCAACATTTAGAGGTGTCATTGTAGCTGATGCAACTGCACTTGCTGCCTACACAACAGAAAAACAACATCAGCAACCAAAACTTATAATTAGAATTAGCAGCAGAAATAATTCTGGACCATTTGGAAGGCCGTTATTTTATGGCTACTGAAAATCATTGTTATACTTTCTGAGATCAGGTTTTCCGACATTTAGGAGTGCCGCAAAATACATGACTGAATATCCTATTTACCATGATGTATGTATTGCCATGTTGAAGGAATAATCTGATGTTATCCAGATTATAATATCCGTGTGCTCACAACTGTGGTTAGACATGATATAAGATGCATGAACATAGTAATCTGACATAGGTGAAGACAGAGTCGAATGTTGATTTTTATTTAAATTCAAATCTTTACTTCCAAGAGTAGGTTGGTTTTAAATATGCCCCAACAATCAAAATCCAGGAGCAGAAAAAAATTATTTGATTGAAGGCGCCCCACTGTTATATTTTCAGAGGACCTAAAAAATTTAGGATGACCATTCTAATGAATAGATAATCCCAATTTGGTGATACAAAAATAAAATACGCTAATTCAGTTATATTGCAGAGCATATTCCAGCTCGAGCCGAAAACAGAAGGTATTCCATGGCATTTTGATACTGATAACTTTATCACCAAGACTGCGAAGGCCAATGTCGGAAACACACAGATTCTTTTCAAAAATCTACAGCTATATAAGTAATGAGATTATGCATGTTCAAAAGCCAGTGTAAAACTATGAGTTTGGTAATCAGGACTAGTGACCTAAAATGCTCCCAGAGGAAAGATCTAACCAGAAGATCAAGAAGTAATGTTGTCAATGATAAAATCTTGCAGATTTACTATTATTAACTCATGGATTTTTTAGTTTTTGGAATGGTGAAACGAGTTAACGTACTCTTAGAAATCTTTTCCTCTGGCCGTCGCAACTCAGAACCAGCATGCATTAATTTATGCAGGTCGTGGCACATCTCAAATATGATCAATGATAATGAAAGTATTCAACCAAGAACATTTTATGACAAGCATAGATTCTAGAGCTAGTTCGCTTAGTCTGCCACGGGCTTCGGCATTCTTAATCTTTCCAGCTACTTTATAGTCATCCCAAATATATGTAAACCTCAAGCAGCATAACTAAAAAGCTGCCGATTTATGATTATGATAAAAGCCATTACTTTTCACTATTTCTCGATCAAATTGCTCAAATTTAAAATATGAACTAACTCAGAAGAAATTTCTGCTTAAATTTAAAAATAATTCAAACTCCAATTCAGTTCCACAAGTCACTTCCATCAACCAGACATCATTACTTGCACAAAAATCAAGTCTTTAGACCAATTAAGCAGAAAATATGCAGAGGAACAAAAGAATATGGTAAAATAATTGGTGATTAACAGTTACCTGATTGAAATTGTTGTCGCGGAGATGGGCAACAATGAGAGCATTGACATGGCGGTAAAGCTTGCCGTCCTGCAATGTCTGCTCCAATCCATTTGTGTTCATGCCGCTTCTATCCATTTGATGCGTATATACCTCCTTCACTAAAACCCTAATTATATCACTGGGGGAAATTTTTGAACCAGTTCTGTGGTTCGGTTGGTATTGGCAGCAAAATTTGGACTCTGGCCAGTATCAGTATTGCTATTGCCAATTTATGGAGAAAATATTTATTTTCAATTGGAAAATTATTAGGTTTAGGATTGGGAAATTTTCTGATAGTAGAGCCTAATTTTATTGATTAAAATGCAAAGTTTTACAAAAAAAATTAAAAAGAAACGACCAATTACGGTATATCAAAATCTCAAAAATTAATTAAACACTATAATAAATAGTTTAAAATAAAATCAAAACATGCATATAGAAAAAGATCAACTAATTAAATGCGTATATAATTTTATATTAATTTGTTATGTGTAAGCTTTGATACATAATCAATTAAGTTGATGCTTTTAATTAGTTATTAAATAATTTTTTGGTGTAGTAGTATACTTGACTGTTCGTTAACAAGATATTCAAATATTCCCATATTTGTGTATTATTAAGTCCATATTGTTAAATGTTGATTTATTTCAACATTTTTCTCTAATAGACTGAAAAAATTAGTAATCTTTGAAAGTACCTAACCCCCTTTTCACATAACTTTAATTTGATTCCAGTGTTGATCAATATAAAGCTAGTAGTTAGAATTTAGTAAAACTATAACCAAGTTTAGGCTATCATTGTTCAATAAAATCACTAAGTCATCACAACTGATGGACCCAATTCAAACTGCGCATGCCCTGCTGAAGCTTGGATATGCTAGTCTCCTTAATTTAACTCAAAAAAAAAAAAGAGCATGTTTTTGCAAATCACGCTCGATTTACGAATAGACAAGTATGGACTTTAGACGTCATACAAGGAAGTCACTCTGAGAGGCTCTGAGCTTTCTCGTTTCCACCCTCTTGCTAGGATTTTTTCTAGTTGTTTTACAGTTATTCTATATTTTTTTTATCATCAATTTGATTTTAATTTTTATTATTTATTGTTTATATTCTCAATTTACCATAGCTCCTCTTTCTTCTCTTCTTTTATCCCCTTCCAAAGAGATATGGCAAGTTGGACCTTCCCACCACCCCATAGTGAAGGTCATCTCCATCTCTTTAGTACTTACTCCATATGAATGATACCAACTCGGTCGTTAGCTAGATCCGAAAGGAAAAACATCATCGTCTAGATATGAGTTTCTCTCTCTTTTGGAGCTCTTCTACAGCGTCGTCTTCACCGAATTTGACAAGGGAGCACTACCACTTGCCAGATCTAACGCCCCCTCTCACTACAACCACCAAATTCACAATTCTCAGTCTCAACCCTTTCTTGCATTTCAGTCCATCAACCTTCCACGAAGGCGTACATCTTCCTTTCTCGAGCTAACATATAAGACAAGCTTTGTCAAAGGCTTGCTCAACCTTTGACTTGGATTGGACTCACCATGGTCGGATGCCTTTCGCTTATGGTGTTATGTATTTATTTACTTATGTTTTTGCAATATGTTTGTTATTAATTTTTGTTGTTCTGTTGTTCAAGCTTTTTTTGGTGCTTCTTTAGTCTGCATTGTTTGAAAGTTGGACTTGTATGAAGGTGTTTGATACTTATGATTTTGAGACTTCATTTATCTGAAAAATATAATTTTTGGGAGTTAAGTTGAAATGGTATCTTTTCTCTTATTGAGGTTTCTTCTACTTTGAATATTCCTGTTTGTCGGGAATCCTGATAAAGTTAGAGTGATTTTTCTTTTCACCATAAGAATATTCTATTTGCTTATGTCACGTATGGAGTGAACGATTTAGCTTCTCCATTCTTTTCAGTGCTCTACATTTTCTCTCAAAGTTTGATTATTACCATATCTCCATACCAACACTTGGATTGTAGTGTTTCTTTTATATTGATTGGACCTAAACACCATTTTCCCTATTCCCTTTTTGTGTTGTTTTATTTTGTTATATCGGCCCTCATTACTTCTGTCTAAGTTTAATGTATAAATATTTAATTATAAAAAAATCATGCTCGATTTTATATTTCTGTAAATCATAACAAATAACGTCCGAACACATAGACACATATAATTATGGTTAAAAAATAAATTAAGTTATTCAATAATCGATTCGAGATCGATCGTTAAAAATCTCGTTTGAACTCGGTTCATTAATTTAACAAACCAAGTTTGAGCATATTTTTTTATTTCGATGAGATTTGAAGTTCGGCTTGAACTCGACTCGATTAGTAAAAAAAAAATATGTGTAAAATGATGAAGATACTCGAGCTCGATTCGTGTTCGATTCAATTAAAACTCATTTAAACTCGACTTAATTAACAACCAATCTTAAATACAATTTTTGAAACTCGATAAATTTAAACAAATTTAAACAATAATATATACGATTTGACTCAATTCTTTTAAACCCCTACTATTTTATATAAACATATACATATATGTATACACATATATAACAAATCAATCCACACACATGTATAAACATGGATAATATGTATAAACATATTCGAATATGCAAACACTGATAATATGTATAAACATATATATATATATATATATATATATGTATAACACATGTATATAATGCCAATATCTTATTTCTGCTAGCATTTTCCAGTTCCCCAAATTAAATCTTATAAATTTTTATTTTTATTTTATTCCTTCATTTTAATAGTTCAAAATATCATTTTAGAGGCACAGTCTTTAAATTGTTAAATCTAATGTTATTAATGGATTTTTTTTATGTTAAAGATTCTCATTTAATGGATTTTTTTTATGTTAAAGATTTTTTATGTTATTAACAATTTTATTTTTTTAATTTAATTATTTTTTGAAAAATGTGTGGATATATTTTTGAGCGATTATTCATTCGCTTTGTGTGAATGTGTGGTGGCTCATCAGTTGATTAGCTATTTGTGAAAATATCGGAACAGTTGATTGGGTTTTTTGAGATTGTTTACGTTGATGTTTGTATTGACGATCTATTTGGAATTAAGATATAGCCGATAAAAAATCAATCAAATTTTTTTGAACTGAATAAATCCCTCCACTTTTAATTACTTTTGAATGCCACTGATAATTATGAAAAGAGTTATTTTTGTACTGTATTTTATAAGACATTATTTTAGAATACCCTAACTATAAGTCTATCGAATTTGAGCAGGGACGAGAGGATAATAAATTAAATATAGAGTTTTGAATTATTATACTTTTAATTTACCATTTGATAAATAATAAACTAAAAGTAAAAATGTCAAACCGTAAAACCTACCCAACACATAACAATCCAAGTGGACTGCAGAACAATGTTCTTAAAAAGCATGACTAATTAGGTCATTGGGTCACTAGTGTGACTAATTATCTAAGTTTAAAAAAAATTAATTGACTTGAATTATAGTATCTATGTGTATGTTTTTTTATATAATATATCCAAATAATAAAACCAACAAACATAAAGTGCAAAAAAGAAGAAGCAAGAATCTAAAACAAACCATACATAATCCAATTACATAAATCCAAAGTAAATAGAAAGTGCTCGTTTCTATGTTTTTTCTATATGGAAATTATATCAGTGTATTGTTTTCATGTGCTTTGGACTGCAATAGACTACTTCATCAAAATGTCTCCCTTAAGACAGTAAAACAATATAGAAAGGGGTAAAACAAAAATAATTAATGGAAAAAAAAATTCAACAGTGAGTAGAACGAGAAATTATGAAAACTGAAAGAAAAGAAAAAGAGATATAACCCTTGTTTGGTTTTGTTTTCATTCTCATTTTATATTTTCAACATTTTCAACTGGTATTTTTAAGTTGCATGGGTTTTTTTTTTTTTTTTTTTGCAAAAATAAAATGTATTTAGATTAATAAATTAAATTTTTAAAGATTATAGGTATGTTTAATATTAAGTAAAAATATGAAAATGTGTTTGAATGTAATTTTTTTAAAATCATATTTTTGACATGATAATATTTCTATAATGGAAGGATGATACATAGTAGGTCCCACTATTTGATTTATTGGCGTCATTGGGATGAGAAAATATTGTATATAAAGATATTAAAATATCATCATTAGTATTTACTAAGTATAAAAGACATGACAAAATAAAAAAATGTTATGGTCTTAAAACTTTTTGACATATTTGATATGATATTTTTTTTTAAAAAATACTTTTGATAATAGAAGAATAGATAAGCGATGAGTCTCATTATGTTTTTTTATGTAATATTACTTACAATACATTAGGAAAAGAAATAATTTCTTATGGAGAATTGGATATAATGAGAGATCATCAAATGTAAAGGTTTTAAATATTAAAATCTAGTAAAATTACAATCAAAACAAAATAATGAAATAAATAATTTGAATTACATGAGTTACTTGATAATATCTTCTCATTGGAACCTTCATTATGTATGGATTCCAATTGTGGAAATTAATAAGTTACCTACCTCCATTTTCACCATCTCTATCATTACAATTGTAAGCAAATCATTACAATTGTAAGCAAATTCGCAATAATATGGATCTCACACACACACACACACACACACACACATATATATATATATATATATATATATATATATAAGTAGATCGGGTATTACCTTATGCAGTGAAATTATCGATCAACGTATTTCAAATCAAACTCGTCTATAAACCCCATTTGAATCGAAGGACGAATATATCTTCAAAACTTCATACTTGAATCAATTACGAACATATTTTCTCATTAATGATGAATAATTATAAGAGTTATTCACTTAATTACATATATAAAATTATTGGAGTTCTATGGTGATGCTCCAAGAAAAGAGGTAAAGAGAAAAAAATTGAGGTTGCATTTGGTTGGAAGAATTTGAATTTGAAAAGAATATTTGTATGAAGGATTTCAAATTACTTCATCTAAGATGGATTTGAAATTCACCACAATAACTCAAAAAATAGTTCAAAATAGGAGTTTAAAGATTTGAAATCCTTATTCATGAGATATCTAAACAAAATCAATGGATTTGTTATTGTGAATTTGAATCCTTAGTTTTAAATCTATTAATCCAAATCAAGCCTGAGAGAATTATGGAGAGAGTATTTTTTAGAAAAATACATATGTTCACTTTTTCTTAATGATTGTTATTTGATATATACAGATATACATTTTTCCTACACAAGAAAGAATTTATATATATCTCTTCCTACACAAAGAAGAATACAATTATGTAACTATAATCCTATCCAAATTGTAGAATTAATATCAAACTCAAATATAAATTCTGATTGGGTCAAGGGTGCTAACCTGACCTAATTTTCAATATCTCCCACTCATATATATTTGACTTGATTTCATCGAATTTCATCATCGTATAGTTTTTTAATCTCACATCATTCTCTTCATACAAAAAATGAGGTGTGCGATCAAACGAGAAAGAATAGGTGATGAGAGTCATATTAAGTCATCATCAAACTAACATAACCTTACAACTCAATAACTCATTGTGTATCCCAAACTAAATGATCACACCCAATCAAACATCTCTAAATCCCTCAATGAAAATAAGTTGAGCATGCTCGACTCAATCAAATATGTATCTATGTTCCTGACTAGTCAAACATATTTCTACATATTCGCCCAAGCTATGAACCATAGAACATAAGTGCATTACCAATTTAGTTCTTCATCGACCTTTTATGCCAATTAGCTTGGTCTTGATAGCTAACCTAGACATGCTCCGATAGACCAAACCATGCTTGGCTATTGCATACATGCTAAAGTAGCGTCATCAAGCTTACACTTCATGACATAATCCAGAGTCCCAAAGGTTACAAAAAATAATATGGAATCACACAATGACAAAGCAAGGACCTATTCAGTCACTTTTCCGTAGGGGGTGTCTCAAAGCACATATAGTATAAATACATGTTATGATGGAGCTCCTACTTAATTTAGGCATGTCACACTCTAAACATTATATAAACCTAAATCCAGCCGCTCTTCAAGAGCCTAACCTGTGCAAACCAAAAGTCACTCTCCAAATGCCTTTTAGTAGTTCACATGTTTAGCTACAAATAGGTTTATTACTGTTAGAGTAGGATGTTCAATGCCCCAATTGGATTGGGTGTATTATACTCTTTGGCTTTTATAAAGACAATCTTATTGGGAATCATATTAATAAAAAGGCATTTTCTTTATCTTATGTCTTGCATCTTTTATTTCTACACATTAGATAAAGTCCTTAGACCAAATTTAGCTACGGGGCATGGTCGCGCATATGATGGCGATCATGGAATATGCCTCTAAAGCTTTGGTCTTAAATAAGTTCCAAGTCAAGAGCTTTTTGAGATGGGATATCAAATAGCTTAGTAAGACTCGCATATATAATGCATGCTTGTAAGACGAGGATGTCACATTCTATTGGCATTAGCGTAGAGACGTAAGTGCATGTATGTGGGTGCTTGTTAGGGAACAAGTACACCAAAAATGGCCCATAAGAAATTCTTAGTTTGAGGCTTTGCCCGTAGAAACAAAAAATTTTATGTTGCGATAGTACACGACTAATTCTTAGACTTGAGGCACGATGGTAGCCTTGTGTGCATCCTGCAACACTTTGATATATCTTCTGATTGCTTGACAATCACAAATGGGATATGTTGGATGTTGCACTGGTGTGCATGGAGGTTTGTCAGTGGCCAATATAGAATTCGACACTTGTCTTTTTAAACAAGAGAATCTCCTGTATTTTCATAGTTTGTGATTCAAAAACCTTGGCCAAGGTAGGATGAATTGTGATTTATCAAGAATTATTAGAACTTGAAATGAGATCACAGTAATTGAATCATTTAGGATTTTGATTTATAATCCATTCCTTATATTCAATTAGGAGATTAGCTGTCGAAAGGACCGTACGTGTATGGTACTCGCAACTGAAATGAGTTTACTCGCTATTTCACCTAAGAATAGTTTGTTATGATTACTTGCTAGGTATTTTCATGAATAGTGAGGTTCTTGGAATTAAGAAGTTGATTTTAAGCGAATTAATTAATTAGAATAATTGTTATTCATAAGTTGCAAATGTTGCAAACTCACTACTAGTTTAGTAGTGAACCTAAGAGGGTCACACATCTTTATAAAAATTAACATTTCTAATTTTATATTTTATCCAATGGTTGAAAATTAGTTAATTAATACTGATCAATTAATTAATTAAGGGTTCTATTTAATTTAATGATTAAATTAAATTATTCAATTAAGTAATTGGATTATTTAATTGGACCTAATTTGATTTGGAAGTCCAATTGGAGTAAATTAAATTAATCAATTGGATTGATTAAATTGGGATTGAATCAATTGAATTGATTTGAGGATTTTTTAGTTCAAGCCCAAAATTAATGTAGATCACTTAAGAAACCCACTAAAATATGAAGAAAATAAATTAAATAAATATGATTTATTTAATTAACATATTTATAGATAAATAAATATAGTGACCAGTTTTATGGGATAAAATCGGCCACTAAGATTTAATTTATGTATAAATATAATTATAGTATATATATGATATATATCTATCTTGATATTATTTAAAGAGTTCAAATTAATATCAACAATATATGTAAACAATAATGATGATTAATGTAGTCTCAAATTAGTCCACATACAATAGAAGAGAGAAAAGATAAGAGTTCTTGGAAGATTTGGAATCCTTCCAAGATAAGGTTTTGAAGTAGTTCAAAATTGAAAAACTTTTCAAGAGTTGGAAAGGGATTAAAATTTTCAACCCTATATATATGAGGGATGAAAATTACATAATCAATTTAGAAATTTTGAGCAAAAATTATTTTGTTTAAAGTCTTCTATTTTTACTCTCCAAGAAAAGAAAAGAAAAAAAAAATCAGTTTCTTATTATTCTCTTCATATTATTGTTTCAAGAACTTAAAAAATCAATCTTTATTGTTCTTGAAAATTTACTCATATTCTAGATTAGTAAATAATTAAAAGGATACTAGCGAATACTTTTGATTGGTGTTTCTATTTCGTATTGTGGACCTGATAGAGGGAAGACACTTGGATCCTGCGAGTTCTGATAGTTCAGAATAAGCAATTAATTGCTTCATTCCCTACAACAATCGGAGTGTACGAAATGTATAATTCGATTTTATATTTATTTATATATTCACTTGAATAAGCGCGATCGTTAAAATCGCTTTCGAATTAAAGGGGTTAAATTTATATTTGATAAAAAAAATTTATTTTCCGCTGCGTATACCCCTACGATTATAGCGAACCCAACAGTGGTATCAGAGCCACGATTTCGCTTATTCAGTGAATTTTGAATTTATGAATGCATGTTTTTTAATTGTTTAAATTCATGTTAATTATGTAAAATTTGATTTTGCATATTTTCAGAAATTTTTAATTGGAATAATTTTAATTGCTTATTTAAATTGTTTAAATATGAAAATAAAAAAAAATTGATGAAACGGGCGTCGGTGTCAGACACCCGACGGCTGCGCGCGCAGGCACCCGACAGTGGGTGACGGCGTGCGCACGGGCGCTCGACAGCGGGTGCCCGTCACCCGACGCTGGGCGCCAGGCGCCCGGCTGCACGCGCGGGCACCCAGCACGCGCCCGACGGGCAGCAGTGGTGCTGCTCGTCGTGTCGTTTCAGGTCTATTTTTTATTTTTATTTTTATTTTTTAAAATATTAAAATTAAATGTTAATTTTAATTATTTCTAAAAACTTATTTTTCAAAAAAAAATATTTTTCAAGCAATTAAAAATTATACCAAGTTAAAAGAAAAATTGCATGTAACAATTTGGTAAATTTACATGTTTTGATAATTACATATGATGTTAATTATGAGCATGTATATGATGATCATGAGCAATTGGACCAATGTGATTGGTTTTATTTAATATTTTTGGGATTTAAAATGGGGTCTGCGAGCCTCTTATTTTATTTATGTAAGTTATTTTATTTTCTGTAAAAAGAAAAGAATAAATGATAAGGTTTTTCTTTTTCTTTAGAAGACGAAGGAGAATAAAAAAGGAGGTTCCAAAGAAGGTCCATGTTTATATGTGATACAATTATGTAATAGAATAAGTTCTATTCTATTTTATTTGCCTTAGACTGACCTTAGGTCCATTTTTGGCTCAAATGGACCGCTTATGACTGGTTCATGATCATCCATTTATTTAAGTATGTATTAGATGCATGTTTAGGATTTTATTTAATGCTTTTATGCTTGCGAAATGATATTATGATGTCATGCATTAAATAACCAACCTAATTTAAATTATGATAAAGTCTTGCATAAAATTAAACCCCACTTAATTTACTAAAATTAAGTAAAAGAATTTTTTGAAAATTCGATTTCAAATAAAAATGGACAAATTAGGTAGAACCTATCGTTCCATGCCTACCATCAAAGATAGAGACATAATGACCGCTACCGCACTTGATCACTGACCATGAGTCGTGGGGTGGTCTCGTGTTGGAAAGCTGTGATCTCTACCAAGCATTGAAATGCTCGTGGGATGAAATCGTCATTATGTGGGCCATGAGTTGTGGGACATCTTGATACTCAATCTACACGAATGTTTGATGGGTATTGTTTGATACTTAGTACCATATGGGTTCATAAAATTGGAGTATATGGGAAGAGGTGAGGCAAAATAAACTTGAGGGTTGTATAGTGATACAATTGTCAAAGAGTTAACTACTGATATAAATATTTCATGGGCTCATAAAATCGGGGTGTGAAATATTTTCATTAGACCTCAAGCTCACTAGGAAATTTGATTTCCCAAAATTCCATTAGGGGTGATGGAATTCGAAGAAAATAGTGGGAGACATTTAGTATTAAAGACCTTATATTAAATGAATATGTTTTTCCCATACTTTACTCATTTTCTACTTCCTGCATGTTTTGTAGATTATTCTACTAAAATGACAAAGAATTTGTTTGAAATATATTGATATATGTTGTACACATATTTTTTTGTTATATATGTGGGTATATATTGTATTGAGTTTATATGTATGTTTTCATATATAACTATAAATTTATTTTATTTGTTTATATCTACTAAGCCTTATGTACAAAAAATTTAAAAATATATATGGAGAAAAAAATCTTATAAGTAATTCTGTTATAGATATACCTAAACTATAAAATTTTGTATACTATAATTATTTAAATAATCTAAATACATTAATTTACACAATCTGTAATAAACCGGTGTATATATGAATTATTTTAATAATGGCGTGTAGATTATCATAAGTATTTTAACTTGTTCTCTTGAATATTCTCAAAGTAAATGACTTTTCAAAGTCAAGGAAATTGGGCATTAACTTTACTGGATACTACAAAAGTGAGGAATAAATAGATTTTAGAGGTCCAAAGACTTATGAGTCTGGACTTAATTGTGGAAAAAGAGTTGCGAAAGCTGATCGTATATGACTTAGGAGTCGCTAAAAGGTTTTATAAAAGGACAATATTGATTGTATGTAATGTAGCAATCTTTTTATTGACGGGAATATAATAATTAATTTTCTCAAATATTTATGGGTTTTTACACGTTAATAAATTATTAGAGATGTCAAAAAATTTTGACAAAAATCCGTCAACCACCCAATTAAAAATAGAGAAAGAAAATATATAAATACAGCCAAAAACACAAAAAGAAACTAGTAGTCCACGTACCAAAATCATTTTTTGACCAATTTAATCATGTCTATTTGACTATTGAATCAATATTATTAGGTCCATTAATATTATTGAAATTCATTGGACATCAAATATACAGCATATTTGTATATTTTTAGTATTTCATTTATTGAATTAAAATCCTATTAAAAAGTTTTGGTACGGTAATTATTTATTAAAAAAATATTATTTTTAGGTAAAATTGATAAATTCAAGAACACCCAAAACTATGCCAAATAATGTAAAGCAAAAGAAGCCCAACTTGTGAATCACTCGAGTTTAAGATAGAGTTTTCCTATTAACAAATACAGCCGTAGCATATCTCTATTTTTTGTTTTTTATTTTTTATTTTTCATTTTTAATATTTAACTGTTTGTTTGGGCTTTTGGTTTGGAGTAATGGTACGATGAGCAATGATGTAACTGCCTACATCATCTATTTTGGTGGTGGATTCATTAATTGGGATTTAATTTATAATGATGAATTCCTTTAAAGTCCAATAGATTTTTTTGTCTAAGTCAACAAGACAAAAAAATACATTAAACCCAAACACATGCCTGTCTGGAACCCATCAAAATCTACAAAGCTTTGGATATGGGATTTTCCACATTGGCGGGTATTGTGTTGAAATATCAATTTGAAACGATATAAAATAGTGTTATAAGAACCTTATATTTATAATTTAATTAATTATAATTTAAATAGAAAAATTAAGAAACAGTTAATATCCTCATTTAAAAATAAATAAATAACAACAATTTGAGAGTTAAAAAAATTAAAATTGTTTGAGTTTAGGGAGTCCAATACAATTTGAATATTGCAGGGTAAGTTTTTAATTTTTACGAAAAAAAAAATCTTTTCTCTAATTTTTACCGCAGAAATATCAATTATCAATATATACTTAATTAGTAATTAATAATTAATTATTAATAACTATCAATAATCAACAATCAACTAATACAAAAAATTTAAAAAAATAATGATTATTATAAAGATTAATAAAACTTAATTATTAGTATAAAGATTTGTACAACACTTTAATAATTAACAAATAATCAAACAAACTGAATTTCTTACAAACTTTTAAGGTCTTTAAAAAAAAGCTTAATAATTAAAAAGACTGCAAAAGAGTAGTAGTAGTATTGTGTTTTGGGGTTTGTGGTCTCATTTATTCTCTTCCTCCTTGTATTTTGCTATATATGTCTCTTTGATTTTCTATTCTCTTTCTTCTCTTGAATTAATGCAACTTACTCTCTCAAATCACTTTATTATATATTTAACATTGAAATAAATCTTGCATATCTTAATGAAATCAAAATTTTAAATAATAACTTGCAACTATTTTTTTTTTATGACGAGAAACACATAATTACTGTCTGAAAGTGTGTATTGGGTAAACCCCACTTTCGTACAATAACTTGCAAACCATTCGAAAGGGTAAACCGCAAACCACACGATTTTAAATTCCTACCCAACACCATTCGACCATCTTAGGAGGGACAACTTGTAACACATTTTATATAATTGTATTTTAGACTTTTTAATGTCCTTACATTTTTTAAAAAAAAAATTATATTCAAATTTACATCATATTATTTTCAAGTCAGTTAAAACTAAATTTTCATTATAATATTCTTTGTCCGTCTTTTTTCGTACCAACTAATAATTCAATTTTCAAGTAACACATAGCTAATGACCAATAGAACAAAAAGAATAATAACTTTTTTAACTTCTTTCATAGTATAACGTGTTTTTTCTTCTACTATTACTATATGAAAAAAAATGAGAGATACAGACAAATCATTATGTTTATAAGATGTTCTAAAACGAGGAGCCTCAAAAGTTCAAGTCAAGTACAAATAAATTTTAAATGCGTTATAGGAAATTTCACTTATTTTTCAGCCACCCATTCTTCCCCAACTCTTTGGAAACTTAAACCCCTCTATATATATAGGCATAGCATACTCCTACTAAACAATGCAACTTCCAGCCTCCATTTTGTAAGAGCAAACCCAAGAAATAGACAGGTTTTCAGGGATGCATGGACATGGAAGTGAAAGAACTCCTCTTCTTAGCAGACAAGTAAGATTGGGCTATAAACTGCACATGATTTGTTTCTCTGTATCAATGATTTTTTTGTGGTGTTCATATTGTTTCATTTTGTGGGCTGTTCGTTTCTTGGGTTTAACTTCGTGATCCCCGATGATATATTGCTCTATTTGTGTGGAAAATTCATAATTACGATGACCCTTTTGCATGATTTGAATGCTTATCTAGAGTTCCAGATTGTTTTTTTCTTTTTTCCTAAATAAGAATTACAGACACTTCTGATTTCAATTTGAAGTATGGGCATTTATCGTCCTCCTAAAGGTTTAATTTAAGCTATGTAACTTGTTGAAAGCTTCAGCTAGATGAGATTACATCATTTTAATTTTCTGACATTGGTCAATTAAAAAAAAAAAGGTTTTAGGCCATGTGCAGATCAATTATTTGCTTTTAAATATAAAAATGTAGTGTTGGCAAACGGCAGATGGATACTTTGCTGAGAATTGATTTAAGTAGGAGGAGGGAGGGTGTTAAATGGAGCTTGCAGGTTATAGGGCATGCTGAAAATTTGATCTTTTATGTGTGATTTAGTAATGATTTGAAGTGTAAGCATATATATTTGCGTACATCATCGTTCTTTCTTAATTATTCAGCTTGATCAGGGAGGAAGAAAAGGAAATGCTGCTGTGGACCCGCTGACAGACCTTGAACATGGAGATGCGATACCGGTAATCTAGGTTTTCAGTTAAACTGCTTTGATTGATACTATGCCTTACATTGTAGTATGTATACGGAGCTAACGTTATTCTTGGGTGATACAGGCAGCAAATGTGGGCTTTGGTAGAGTACTATCTCTTGTAAGTGGATTTCAATTGTGCAGCATGATTAGTCAATTCGTAGATACGCTTCATGTGTAAGTCTTTTACATGAAATTTGCTGACAGGCAAAGCCTGAAGCTGCCAGTTTGATTGTTGCCACAGTTGCTCTCTTAATTGCTTCCACATCTAGTATATTGGTGGTAATGTGCTAAAGCTATGCGCAACCTCTGCAAAGAACTCCACCACCACCCCAACCCCTGTCCCCCAAGTTGAGCATATCTTCTAATTTTGTTTACTTTGCGATATGAATTCTGCAGCCAAAATTTGGAGGGAAGATAATTGATATTGTTTCAGGAGACATTCAAACACCTGAACAGAAATCTAAAGCTTTGAAGGCCGTCTATAGTACAATACTTGAAATCTTTCTGATTGTCATAATTGGGTATGCTTATTTATTGGTCTAGAAGAGACTAATTTCTGCCTTTTTTGTGTATAATTTTTTTCGCCTCATCCAGATAAAGATGAGATACTGTATTGAGTTTATACTTTATATTAAAAATTTAAAGCCTCTGTAATTGATCTCCAGAGGAATGCTTCTTCATACATCTTTAACTTCAAATTCTTGATTACTTATTTAAGTTGTCTGTTGAAGTTCAATCGGTGTTAAGTATCTCAGAAAATTGATAATGCATTATTTTTCCTTCAGTTCAATTTGCACAGCACTTCGAGCATGGTTGTTTTCCTCTGCCAGTGAGAGGGTTGTTGCTCGATTAAGAAAGAATTTGTTCAGTCGTCTTATTCACCAAGTAAAGACCTGTTACCTTGGCTAGTTGATATCCTGTTATGTTTTCTACTGGGCTAATTTCCTAGCTAAGAAAATTCAATTCTATCACTTGACTTTCTTTGAACTTTTGTTTTGAACTGATGGTAAATTTTGTAGGAGATAGCATTCTTTGATGTTACTCGGACAGGGGAGCTCTTAAGTAGACTGTCTGAAGATACCCAAATTATAAAAAATGCTGCAACTACCAATCTTTCAGAGGCTTTGAGGAACCTTTCTACTGCATTTATTGGTCTTGGATTCATGTTTGCAACATCATGGAAGTTAACATGTAAAACTTAATCATCCTTAAAACAGACAATAAACTCACATTTATTTGTCCCTCTACCATTCCTATAATAATTTTGTGTTCCTATTCTCTTTTCAGTGTTGGCTTTGGTTGTTGTTCCGGTCGTATCCATAGCTGTACGTCAATTCGGTCTCTCTCTTCGGGAACTTTCTCACAAGACTCAAGCTGCTGCTGCAGTGGCTTCTTCTATTGCTGAGGTATCCTTATCCCACTTAAATATTTTCTCCATTTACTTAATTTATTCCATTACTTTAATGCTCCATGCTGGTATCCTTTTGTCCCCCTTTCTGTTAAGAGTATAGTATCATAGAGGTAGATGGATTAGGGCAATTTGGAAAATATTGCAGCTCAAAAATGTTCATGTAATGTTCTAGTGATTTTATTGTATTCCTCTACTATGCATATTGAAATAAGTTTCTCAACCTAGAAATATACAAATTCATTGATACAAAAGACATTAAAAATTAGCATTTTCGGCTATAAATTATATGTGAGGGAAAAAGTAACGAAACTTGGATGGGGAAAGAGAGAAGATGAGGAAGGGGTACAGTTATAGCTTTGACTGATGTAGGTCATCTAAGCAATATTCTCCGAATGGTCCTTAAATTCCCATCCACATGTAGGACAAGTTAATGTAGATAATATTGCAACTTTCTTCACAAAAGACATGTTACTGCTGTGTAGGAGACGTTTGGTGCCATACGCACAGTGAGATCTTTTGCACAGGAAGATTATGAGACCTCACGCTATTCTGAAAAAGTTGATGAGACGCTGAAGCTTGGACTTAGACAAGCTGTGAGTTTTCTAATGTCATATGGTTTTTGTTCAGCTGAAGTTTCATCTTCTAATGTCTTATGATTCTTCTCCGCAGAAAGTTGTTGGTCTTTTCTTTGGAGGTCTTAATGCTGCTTCAACACTATCAGTCATTGTGGTAGTAATCTACGGTGCTACCCTGACAATCAAAGGCTCAATGACTCCAGGATCTCTTACATCTTTCATTCTGTATAGCTTAACTGGTAATTTCCTTGCGCAAATAGATATTGTGCTGAGTTTTATACATGCTTCAATCTTAGTTAATCACCGAGTCTTGAAAAACTGAACCATGCTTTTCTTGATTCACTCTTTACTATTTGCAGTTGGATCTTCAGTATCTGGACTATCTAGTTTATATACAGTAGCCATGAAAGCTGCTGGGGCTAGTAGGCGGGTTTTCCAACTTCTAGATCGTACCTCATCCATGCCAAAATCAGGAACTAAGTGTCCTCTGGGGTTAGTTTTTCAAATTGATACTTATTATGCTCCTATTTGTTTATTTCTTCAATTATTAAACACTACTAGAAATTGTATCATCACAAGTTGTGCCTATTAAATTTGACTGAAAAATGTGATTTAATTACCTGTTTACCTTATTCATTTTATCCTTTATTATAAAAAAGTGAGCTATCTAATATCCATCCTTCAGAAAACAAATTGGTTGCGTTTTTTGTAAACTGGTACTGCTAGCCAAAGAAAATTTTCTAACGAGTCCATCAAAATATTAGTGTCTACGGTCAAGTTACAATGATCTAGTCATGGATTCCTTTTCAGTCTATCAAATTCATTTTAACTTCATAATGTGATTGAAAATTGCTTCACTGTGATAACCCTTCGAGATTTCCTATTCCCTCCACATAAATTCCAACTTTCATACATTGTTGATCACTATTACTATTATAGTTGACTTAATTAGTGAACAGACAGGAAGCAATTAGAGTTTCAAGCAGAATGAGATGGTTTTTGCTAAATTTGTGCCCATTATGATACGGCTGCTATAGTCATAATAACATGTTTATCACAGAGATCAAGATGCAGAAGTAGAGTTGGATGATGTTTGGTTTGCCTATCCATCCCGCCCTAATAGTATGGTCCTGAAGGTATTGATCATTTTTCCACTTCTGATGGTGTTAGGAGCACTCTAGTTGTTGCAAAGCTTATGCTAAGTGCTTTACATTTTTGTGCTTTTAGGGAATAACGTTAAAATTACAAACCGGTTCAAAGGTTGCACTGGTAGGTCCAAGTGGGGGTGGAAAGGTATTATTTCATCGCTCTGAAGTTGCCATGTAAATATTGTTCATGTTCATGCCATGTCATACAAAATGTGAGATAGATACAGTGTTTGGGAGTGAAATATTAGAAAGCTATTAGCTCTACTTGGAGCACCTATAATAATCTCTTTCTCTGCTGCAGACCACAATAGCAAATTTGATAGAGAGATTTTATGACCCTGTCAAAGGAAAGATTATGCTGAATGGGGTTCCTTTGATCGAAATATCTCATGAGCATCTACACAGGAAGGTAATTTCGTTACTGAAAATATTGTCTTAAAGTGCATTTCTAACTTCTGTTTTCTATCCAAATATATTGCACGATCGTATAGTACAACAAAATGCTGTCAAGATTACTAATTTCATACAGCTTTATATTCACTGTAGTTTTGAATTCTCTAAAAATGCAGATCAGCATTGTGAGCCAGGAACCTGTTCTTTTCAACTGCTCAATTGAGGAGAATATTGCCTATGGATTTGATGGGAAAGCAAGCAGTACTGACATAGAAAATGCAGCTGTAAGTTTCACATTCTGTACTGTGGCTAACATCCAGCAAATTTATTGAGTGTGTTTCCACTGTATAACAAGCAGAGAATGGCGAATGCTCACGAATTCATTTCCAAGTTTGCTGAGAAGTACCAAACCTTTGTTGGAGAACGTGGTGTCAGGCTTTCAGGTGGTCAGAAACAAAGAATAGCCATTGCTAGAGCTTTGTTGATGAATCCTAGAATCCTACTTTTAGATGAGGCAACCAGTGCCCTGGATGCTGAAAGCGAATACCTAGTTCAGGTGTGGTTTTTCGAAGCTTAGTTGTTGTTTTCATTGTTGCACTTCGATTTTTTCTCATTACCTTTTGTGATGCATGTTATGATGTTTGAACTGTGTAGGATGCCATGGACTCTCTAATGAAGGGTAGGACAGTGCTGGTCATAGCTCATAGGCTTTCAACTGTCAAAACTGCAGACACGGTAGCAGTAGTTTCTGATGGTCAGATAGTAGAAAGCGGCACTCATGACGATCTCCTCAGCAAGAATGGCATTTACACCGCCTTGGTTAGGAGACAATTACAAGGACCAAAACCTGAAATCTAGTCACTAGGTGTTGTCAAGCCATAATGACTGATACGAAAATAAAAACTATAATTTTGCATTGATTACCTCTGTTCTTGATATGGGCATAAAATCTTCAATAATTTTCCCTACGACTGATCGTTTGTAATTGGTATTTGATTCAAGATCAGGGTTCTAAACTGCCATGGTTAGGTTATCGTGGAGGATAGGATTACCTCATTGAAAGTATGAAATGAGGCAAATATAACTGGTAAATTGTTATGTACTCAGAATCAGTAATATTTATACATTCTAGCAGAACATTTGATTCTTGTGCATCAACAGCCCTTTTTCTCTGTTGTAATACATTTCACTCCCTGTTTTTAGATTAGTTGTGCTCCTTGTACTTATAGGTGTTATTCCGAAGCAATTAAATTCCGTTTGTTCTGTTTAAAAAATTAGATCAGGAAGATAAATTGTCTTTTTAAGGACATATACTCTCTAAAAAGAAAAAACTGAAAAGCCCATTTCAAGAAATGTGGCACTACTTGCTAAATAATCTTTAGAGAAAATAGAGATACATAGGCACAGGGATACTATCTCACAAATCAAATTTTATTCCATAGAAATAGAACAAGAGGGAGGACATCATAACCCCAACCCCCAACACCCCACCCCACCCCACCCCACCCCACCCCCACCCTTTCTTTCTTAAATTTTCTTCGTGCTAAAAAGGATAGGACTGCAGCCCAAGAAAATGAATAACGGTCGTAGATAACAGATTCATGTTTCTGCTGTTTTTAGGTACAGCCTGTCCTCCTAACCTGTATGTTTAGAACACAAAACTGCACAAAGAAATTCTTTAATAAAATTAGTCGTGGTGTTTTGTGTCCCCACGTCTTGTCGTGCGGTGTATATGTATCCTGTTCTTGCAATATAGAAAAATTAATCAACAATACTTAGTGGGCTATCAAATTATGTCTTGATTAACCATATCCAAGGTGAATCTATTAATAGCATAGAAAATCCTCCTAGATGAACATTTTTAGGCAGTCAAGGATTGAAGTTTTTCAAAATAATTGAATCCCATAGCCATAATAGAACACTAGAAGAAAGTTGTAACAACCATAGAACCACCTCTTGAATTTACTAAGGTTCACAATACGAGTTAAGAAGACAATATTTTACAAATGGAAGCGAGATATAAACAATGAAGCCTGAAGCTAAGGAAAGTTGATGCCTGATGGTTACAATTTGGAACATGGATTACTGAGGAAACTTCTTTCCTGCTTTCAACATTGAGCAAACCCTGAGCAGAAGCTTTCCTCGCCTTAACTTTTTGTCCACGTAATCCAGATAGAAATGTTCCAACTGCCGAGAAAGAGATGAACCAATTAATTGAGAAGATGCAAGTTGATGCAGAGAAATGTAGGAGTGAGGGCAGCGCTCCGTTTTCTTGTGGAGAAATCAGAGATGTGGTGACAGATGACTGCATGATATTGTTCTCTCACCAAGTTGTTTGTAATAGTGTCAATTCTGATCATTTTCCTGATCAAAAAGTTTCCATAGCCAGAAGTTTCCATCTTCTACATTTAGATGACAAAAGGCCATAAATTAACAAAAACAATTAGAGCTGCTGGAAAGAGTACCAAAACTTCAACTAACTTTGGTTGAATTGAATATTGATCAAGCTGCAGCCACCAAGCAGCTGGAAACATATCACAAGCAAGCAAAACATACTAACACATTTTTTTGCATCCTTGGTATAAAGGTAGATGTCTTTGTTCAAGGCAATGATTCCACATACGACTTGATATTCTTAACATCATCACCTGACTCTGGATACTGTTGTGGCCTGAAAAGCTTCCACATTCCAACCGGATGGCGACTTCGAACTACAACATCTCCAGCAAACCTACCATATATCTTTTCACATTCTGGATATGGCTTGACATACATATTATAGAATCTCATTCTACTGAGCTTAACTAAATTTCTCAAACCCACCTCGTCTCCAAGTCCATCATTTGACCGCAAATATTCAATCACATTGAACCGAGGAACGATCTGTTTATCAAAATTCAGCCCTAAATATTCCGGAACTTCAACCAGGCATTGAATATCAAACTTCTTCTTTTGAACCAAAAAGTCAATCTTCTTCTCTATATCCTCTATCTCGTACAGAATCACCCTTGGCTCCTTCCACAACACTGTAAATGCATCTCTATATATCAGCCCATGTTTCCTTAAGCAATCAATCCTCAATTTCACTTTGTACCCGGCCCTAAATTCTCCATCCCGAAAAATATTCTCTTTAATCCCTACCCTGCATTTTAAATTCCTCAGCATTTCCAAACACTGTGAAAGCTCCCCATTTTCCAACCCAAGAACTTTTGGTTCTCTAATAACCTCTCTCCTAACCTCACTTAAGCTAAAACCCAAATCCTCAAATTCATCAAGCAAAGGTTTCAGTCTGTTTTCCACTCCAACTGCCAGAATCCCAGGAAACAAACCAAATACCCTATCAATTTCTCTTCTCTGGATTCCAATTCCCATCAAGAACTCAACTTTACCGCGAATCTTATCCTTGCTCCACATAATTACGGTAGGCACAGTTTCTAAAACCCTAGTAATAGTACCCTCACTAAACCCCAACCCCTTTAAACACTTCACACACCTAAAAACATCATCTGGGCTTAACCCAAATTTCCTGGCAATTTCAAGAACACTCCTAATTGCCATCGATGTAATATTATAGATTCCCAACTGCATAATACCCAGTTGCCACTTCTCCAAGAATTCAAGTTGTAGAACTCTGGGACAACCACTTACTGTAGAAACAAGAAAATCCTGAGACGGCTTTAAGGACAATAAAATCTTAAAAGACTTTTCGATTTCCGAGGGGCTTGAGTTCAGTAAAAACTCATTCTTTTTGAGGACATCAGGGAATACAGAAGGCGGGAAACCATACCTTTGGAAGAGACTGCCGAGAGAAATCAAATTCCTGTGATGGGATTCTGGAGTTTTGGAGAAAGAGAGGGAGTTTCGGTTTGGAAATGGAGGAATGGTAATGGAAATTGATGATTTTGTGATATGGTGAAACAATGGTCTGGTGACAATATTCCGGATTGCCATTTTTGTTATCATTCCAATTCTTGTCTGAATGTAATGTACATTGAGAGAGGCGCCTATGCAAAACTCTAACGTCAGTGGGTAAGTGCTAAAATTTGACGTCAATTATTCAAATACAGAATTTGTCTCAAAATTGAGGTTCCAATATTTTGAAATTTTAGATTCGAGTCTCACTAATTTTTGTATTAATTATAGTTGAAATTACTATGCATGTGTCATTTCAATAGAATTTTTTTTGTTTATACTTAATACTCTACTAATCACTTAGAGATCATTGAGCTTATTTTATTTTTTAACTTTTGTTCAGCTTATTTTAACTTTTTATTTTTTCACGAAAAGAATTTCTTAATTTTATATTCTTAATTTTTAATTTTATATTACAGTGATAAAAAATCCACCACTATCACGTATACTTATATGATATATTAATATTGTTAAATTACATTATTATAACGGAAGGTATCATGGATAAATAACACTTCAACCCCTAACTATTTTGTCTTATTATTTAAAAAATAATTTTTAAACATTTTGTTCTTTTTAACTTAATTATTTTAACACTTTATTTATTAAAAATAAATTTTAAATACTTTGTATCCTCAATTTATATTTACCATAACACTTTGTTCCCCTAATATTAATTTTAAATCAACTTTTCATTAAAATTTTTTTTGTCAATCACATCGCCCATTTTTTTCCTTGTCTTCCATGCTAAAGTTAAAAGAAAAAATGTATTGTAATATTTTTTATTATTATTAAAAATAATAAAGAGACAACAAATAATTATATTTTTATTGTATATAATATTAATCATAGTACCATTAACAAAAATACTATTATTATTTATAACAAAAATATCACAATTTATCATATGTTCACCGTTAATAATTAAAAAAAAAATATCACGGTGCATTTTTTTTATTTTTGTGTTAAAAGATTGGGGAAAACAAGTAGCGGAGGGCCAATGAAGAATATTTTAATAAAAAATTTATTTAAAAAGAATATTCGCGATAATGTGTTATAATAAATATAAATTGAAACATCAAAGTGATTAAAATTTATTTTTGAGAGTAACGTCCCAAAATGACCAAATTGGGGGAGTGAAGTACGATTTGCCCTAAGTACAATCTTATTTATTTTGTGATTGATAATTATTTATTGAAAGTGTGCATATCAAATATAAATTCATGATTGGGATGGGTGAAATCAAACTTGGACTAGAATTTCAAGCTTTCAGTACATGATTATTTAGTTATTTAATTCTTAATTGATTGATTTTAATAAAAAGATGTACTTGATGATTTCTTTTTAAATAATTATACAAATGCAAATTTTCATTTTGTTAAAGAAATCAATTAAGTACACCACTGAATATTTAAATACGAAGACTTGCATATCCAAGCTGACCCACAAAACTAATACGAAGTGAAAATATAAAATAGGATCGTACATTATAATACTGAAAATGTTTACAATTCCAGCAAAACTTCTGATATGGTCCCAAATGAAAATTTATTGTATGAATTTAGTGTGAAAATATCAAATAATTTGGATTATGTTACATTAGGAGTGAGTGGGACTCGTAGCATGTTGATGTGGCATAATTCATATCATTTGATATTTTTAAATTCAATGTATATAAAAAAATTCCTCTCAACTTTAATCGTCTTTTCATGAATTAAAGATAAAGAAAAAAGAAAATTGGATATGTTCACTCTTGTTCCCCAGCTCTTGATACATATATTTTGCATTTGTGTATTATTTTCTCAGCACATATTATTGGGCTTAGTCTCTGAATAGTTATAGTGATGAAATGTAACTGTTTGGACAGCCAATCGAAATCATTTCTTAGTAGCAATACATGGAAATGAATCCTTGAAATAGGCAAAAATTAAAAAATTAAAAAATTAAAAAATTTGGTTCAAGTGATAAAAAATTAAGTCCCATATTTTTTAAATTGTTGGGTTTGAATCCCACCAATTGTGTGGATTGTTGTCTGTTTTTATAATAATTAATTAATTATTAATAATTAATACTTGTAATTTATAATGATTCTTGATAGTAATAAATTAATATGTAATTTATTTTATACAAAAACAATAATAATAATAATAATAATAATAATATAAGTCCAGCAGTATAGAAGAGGGGCCATGGATGACATGATTCATTGTTGTTAGCTATCCGAAATTTTGGGTGTTTGCTTCGTATACTGTGTAATTTGATCGCATTGAGTATTACTAAACCAGTTAAGATGCTTATATGTTATTATTATTTATTAATGTCTTTTCACAGTCTTTTGACACCACTTACTTAGGAGTGTAAATAAATTTAAAATTGAGCTAAACATATTATTCTTTAAATTTGGTTGAATTTTAATTAAATTTTAAAAATTGTATTCGAACTTAGTTTGATTATAAATTGAATTGAGTTTGAACAAATTTTAATCGAATCAAATACGAATCTAATTCAAATAATTTAATTTTTTTATATTTTTTTTTTCAAATCAAACCCCAGCCTCAAATTGAAATTTAGATTTTATCAAATAAAATAATGTGTTCAAACTTGACTTGTTAAATTTAATAAATCAAACTTAAATAAACTTTTAACGATCGATGTTAAGTTTAGAATCGAATAACTTAATTTAGTTTTTAACCGTATTCAGGGTGAAGAAATAAGTTTTGTTGTCTGCTTAAAAAATGAGGGTAAAATGTATTAAAACCCCCTTGAATTATGCCTTTTGACACTTTGCCCCTTGAATTAAAGAAATTCTCATTAGACCCCTGTCGATAAGCGTCCATTGGGCAATCCATAAAACTCGGCTGATCTGGCATTTTTATGTAGCCACTAATATTTTTGGAAATACCCTTCCAAGTGGTTATTTATGAACTTGAATCCTCAAAAAAAAAATTCATTAATAAGAATCATTTCACGTCTGTACAGAAATTTATGTTTAGATGAATATATATATATATATAAGTGAATTTATCAATATATTTAATTTATTTTTTCATACTGTAGTTAGTTTTTAACACTATTGTAGCTATTATACAACATAATCACACACATGTACAAGCAAAATTTCTGCGGGCATGTGTCTGAGACTTTTTCGCCCCAAAATTAAATATTAATATAAAAAACTCGTATCAACACAAATTTTTTTGTGCTATTTTTTTTTTTTTTGATAATTCAAATTCTCAAAAGTCTTCACACTCAGACTAATCATGGGAGAGACTGATCTTCCCCCTGTTTGGCGTTCAAGTAAATTCGGTAAGTGAGTTTCTATACACTTGGGGCGGACTTTCGCATAAGTCAACCCTCATTCCTTAAGGTAAATTCGATAAGCGAGTTTTTATACACTCGAATCGAACTTTCGCATAAGTTAATTTTCCTTCCGAATCTATCATAAAGCGCAGACGGAACTCCCGAAAAGGACAATAGACACGCAACGCTTCTATCTCCAGATGAATTCGAACCCACAATCCTCATATTTTTTTTCCTTATGCCTTACCACTATGCCACGTCGGAGGCTTTGTTCTAATTCTTGTGTACGCAATTGGTTGATTAACAAGAAAAAATCATATTCTCGATTATCGTGTAATAATAAGATTTTGACTTGCTTGTTAAGATAAATGAAGTTTTACATATATATGCATGCATTCGCATACGAGCACACAAATATCTTGTACGTATAAATTTGTCTATATTCATATTACATACATAAATACATCATATACATATATACATGTATATATTATATCTTTACTCAAATCATTCATTTATTGAATATTTAAGGCTTTATTTACTTGGGATAGCAAAAAAAATAAAAAATAAAAAATAAAATAATGCGTTTTTTTTTTGGTATGATTGAATCTTAAAAATTAACTATAGTATGTAAAGAATAAATTAATTTATAGATAAATCGTATATACATTCACATATATATATTTTAGTGTATATTGGACACCTAATATGACTTTCTTAAAAAATTCGGGTGCAATTTCATTAACATACAGTTAGACGAACATTTGACCCAAAAAATCTAAATGGATGTGGAAAATGCTACATCAACCACCTTTACCAGAGGAAACTTCACACTATTCAGGAAATTTCATGCTACTTGTGAAAATTCATATTATTTAAATGCCATCTAAGTGGATCAGATCCATTAGATACTTGCATCATTGTAATATTATAAAGTGATATTTATATATAAATGAAGACATATCAATATATATATATATATGTAATTCGTCAATTTCCAATCTCATCTTAATAGATTCCAAATAAATGGCATAAAATGAGCCGACAGACTCTCAAAAAGACAGTCTAGGTTGCCAAGTTCAATGGAAGTTTTTAGCATTCAGGGGTTTAGTGAATTTTACCCCAATAAATTGGCATTTTTCAACCATCTTATCTTAGACAACGTTGATTCTTAGATGTTTGAATAAACTACAAGATCACTGCAAAACCTTCCTGTATGTCTCTGACACAAACACTGCATGCATATTTCTTTATACATACCATTTTGCGACATCAATTCTTCTTTCGTAATTTTTTAGATGCACTTGGAACTGTGTTTCTATATGCTGTATGCATGTACTAACCTAATATTAACCTAATAACAACTTCAATGATGGAGTGAAAGCTACTGATTCACAGCCACGAATTATCCATAACTATATCTGAAGCTGAATAAAAGTTCCCATTGGGCAATAAGGTGAGCACAACAGTACAACTAATATTTTGTCATTAGATCAACAACAGCAAGAAACTTTTCATTTGAGGGATACCATGTGAGGACGCAATGAATTGCACATGCACTAGCTCGATTTAGGACACAAGAAAGATAAACCATATTACAATTCACAATGTCTGAAGAACTAAAGATGAAGATATTGTCACCCCAATTTCAAATGGGGCCTAGACAAACAGTAAGCAACAATCTCATTTTCGAATTGGATGAGCCAAAGGCATTAGTTGCTGCCACCCCCAAAAAGGTATCCCAGGGAAGATCCCCCGCCTGGGGCAGCATGGACTTTAGTAGAAGGTCGATCCTGTCATCAGAAAGGTTAAGTTCACACTATGACACATAACTATGCATGTTAAGTCATACACACCATCACCGTTACAAAAGTCATTGATGTTGACAAGATGTGGTTAATCAACCAGCGTAAGGGACTTGGTGAACCCATGATAATCAAACACAAGGACTAAATAACCACCACAATTACAAATCAAAATAGATGGTGATGGAGATCTAATCAACCAAAAATGTATGTAAAAATTTAATGCAGGTGACATAGAAAACAAGATAGCATCAAATCATATATAAGAATGCAAACAAGGATGCAATAACCCTACCATATGAGCACAAAAAACCCCATTCAGAAAATGATAAAACAGTCCTGTTGGCACATAATTTGTAAATTGGCACCCCAACCCAATCACTTCAATCCCATTTCCTTAAATGGACTCAACATGGACTTTTTATAATCTGAACCCGATCATCACAAATGCAACAAGAGGTTGACACAATCTTAAACAGGCGTCCATGGATAGCCATGTCATAGTTATCCTTAGATAGCCACGATTTAGTTGTCAAGTACTCTTATCGACAAATACCACTTTGTATAGCATGGAGATACAAGAAGCAAGCACGTGGTTTTCAAACGATCAAGAAATATCAGGAAACAGAAACTATTTTGAGACACAAATACTTAACCGGATGACAACAGAATCAATAATAATTATGCAAGCCAAACACTTCTAAGGCTTTTTTGGGTTTCATTCTCCCAAAATGTTTTTGCATTTTCAGTCTGATAAAGTGTTTATTTTGTTCTTTTCAAAAAAATAACTCTATTTTCAAAGCCTACATATATTCCAACCCTATTTTCAAAAGTCTACACCCTATTTTCAAAAGCCTACACCTCATTTTCAGAATCTCTTTATTTTCCGTTTAAAAACAAGTTTTCTCAAATAACATATCAAATCAAGTTATCAATTCAATTTTTCAAACTTTACAAACACATTTCATTTTTAACACGTTTCGTTTGGAATTTTTAAAAATGTTTTTAGAAAATATTTTCACAAAATGAAAACAAAAACGAATTCAAACATAGCATAAACATCTCATAGAAACCAAATGATTCCAACCATCTAATTAACAAGGAAATCACCTTATTCACCAGTTGCGGAAGAGCATGCAACTTAGCCAAGTGCTTAGGGATAATAATAAGATAACAAAGATAACAAGCATACGGTGAGAAGTAGCTACTGTAACGTAACAAATATAATAAGCGTACTGTGAGGAAGTTGCCAGTGTTCTGCCCATCAGCTCGGTAATAGTTATTCTTCTGGCTACCCTGGATGCCAGCAGGAATCTGCTTAGTAGCATCAGCAGGTGGTGCAGCAGTAGATGGCTTCTCTGGGACCACATGACTCACCACTGGGGCTGGCTTCTGGATAGGAGCCTGCACATTGTTTGTGGCAGGTTTTGGAGCAGGAGCTTCACCGCTTCCGAAAAGGTAGCCCAGAGAACTCTGCCCTCCACCGCTGCTAACTCCGCGACCCATTAACTCTTGAATTCAACTTCTGTCACCACACCCGTTTCAGTCTAAAATATCCCAATCAGATCGAAAGATTCTACTTCAATTTACACAATATACAAAAAGTATAAACAAAATTTTACTTTGGTTAGTCAAATGGGATAAATGTTTCTCCTTGTTTGACTACAACAGCAGACATATGAGGAAAAATCAATTCAGTGTGCTTGGATCAACAGAAATAAAGAACTGGAATTAATTAAAAAAAAAGTTATTCAAATTGGAAAGTATCTGATTCACATTCTAAGGCTTCAATTTTCTGGCATTAAGTTAATTATTAGACCGACAATTTAAATCAAGGATGCCATTTCATTATCGGTTCTCTCCCTTCTCTACTCTTTTCCTCAGTAAATCCCCTTCCCAACCAGAGACCCAACTATACAACTTTTTCGATCACTAAATAAAAAACAAAAAAAAAAGTGAAACTGATTCACATTTCCACCAACAAATCGTTTGGCCCGTTTATCCAATTAATGATTGCAACAGATAAAAAACAGTAACAAATACCCGACAGCAAGAAACACAAAAAAAAACAAAAAACAAAATGATCGAGGAGAAAAAACAAAAATAGAAAACGAAAATGATAGACTGATGTCGCCATCAGTTTGTCTGCACACAACAACATTTTTTTGCGAACTAAAATGGTAGATCTGGAACGAAAAACAGCGGAAACAAACACAATTTTCAGTATAAAAAGTTTTTGCCCTACATCCAGATAAAAAATGGAACATGAATACCCATATATAGAGAGAAAAAGAGAGAGCAAGAGAAGAAGGGCTGACCTGTGGTGTGAGGGATCAGATCTGATCTGTGGAGAGAAGATAGGAAGAGAGTGGGAGTGAAAATGCTCTCACTGTATATATAGGTGTATATATACATATGTATAGAGTTATATATGTATATATTTTTAAAAGATATTTGAATAGAAAAAATATTTTCATTTTGGCAAAGTAAAGACCTTCTAAGAATCAATTAATTTAACAAAGATTAAAATTATATATCCAATAAGTTACATATATTAGAAAACTTTCTTAAATAAAGACATGCAATTTAGAAAAAAAATATGTTTTCTAATCAAAAAGAAAGATCATTTCTCGACTAT
Organism: Paulownia fortunei; assembly: GCA_019321725.1. Classification (NCBI taxonomy): domain Eukaryota; kingdom Viridiplantae; phylum Streptophyta; class Magnoliopsida; order Lamiales; family Paulowniaceae; genus Paulownia; species Paulownia fortunei. The sequence goes on from CM033112.1 coordinate 7,364,755, forward strand.
ATAGAAGATAAGTTTAAAATAACATATATAGATCTTAAAATCTAAAATATGTCTATTGAATATAAATTTTCTTAGGCAACATTTGGATTTATTTTGGATATTTTGGAGAAATATTTTGGATTTTGTATTTTGAGAAAATGTATGGGAGAATATGTAGGATATGTTTGATTTTATTTTTTAGAATGTAATTTGAAGTATAAAGGTTTGTAAGAGAATATTTGGTTTTGCTTTGAGTGTTTTAAGGGAAAAGAATTTGGGAATAAAGGCATGGTATGGTATTATTTTCAGTTTCTTGGTAAAAATATTATGGTTTAATGTATTTTGGGTAGTAAGATTGAAGATTGTATGGAAAATGAGAATGTGTTTGGGAGTTTTGTTGGAAAAAAATTATACAATATATTTGGAAGATATTTTCAAATACAAATATTTTGTCAATATTATTTGTTATGGTTAATGAGAGATATTTTCAACTTAATATAATTTGTCAATATTATTTCCTTGTAATTATTAAGAATATAGTAAGATATATAATTATTTAATTAATTAATGATTGATAAGTATTTTGAAAGAATAAAAACTTATTTCCTCAAAATATTGATCCCAAACATGTTTTTCATTAAGGGAGAAGAATTCTATTTCGGAGAAATAACTCAAAACAAGGCCAAAGTAATGTTTTATTTTAATCTTTGAGGATATATTTTTTAGTGTAGATGTTTTGTATCACATCAATTTTTTTTAATACTATATATTATATTTTTAATATAAAAAAATATAATATATATTTATAGTAATATAATAATTAAATAATGTAATGAATTTGATGTATAGTAACCCCATTTTATTTTAGGGTAGAATAGATTTGTTTTGGGGAAGGAGAAAACAAACAAAATCTTGTTTCGTTGGTAAGAAAATGTTTCTCCGGAACATATACAAATATTTATTTTGGAGGAAAAAATGGAGAAATATATAGTATATTTGGTTTTATTTTAGTGGAATGAAAAATAAGGTTTGGAAAATTGAACCCAATATAGCTTAAGTTATTGCAACCTTGTCTAATATGTCTAATGCTTACTTATGATGTTTTCTATGATTTCTAATACCTTTTCTTTGTTATATTTTAATGAATTTGATACTAATTCTAGTACGGTACTTTTAAGGTATATTGGGACACATTCGAAATACTTAAAAAGTCATAATCGCATGATTACATGTGAGTTTCAAATGCTTATTTGAAACTTTTGGATAGTAAGTTAGTTTACATTCAAGTATTTTTATCTTTATTTTTTATTAATAAAAATATATACCAACCACCTATTGTAATTATTTTGATCTTCTTTAATTAATAGAAGTTTATAAAAATATGCTAACAACGAATTCTTTCTAATATATTTTAAATTAAAATAAAAACATCGAGACGTCAACTTTGAGAGTATTATTCTTAAGAAATAATTATAATAATTTCCTATTGTTTGTATGTGTAACACCCCCGTTACTACAGAACTATATATATAGTATAATTTAACATGATAGAGCCTGTGTGCATGCATTTTTTTTAACATTTTAATACTTTAAGAAAAGATAAATCACTTCTTATATGCACAACCCTGTTTAAAATATTTTCTAAACATGTCATGTATATAGTAGGATCGGTATTTATATAAAAGTACAACACCGATAACGACCCAATATTTACATACTTATTTATAGTAAAGTTTTAAAAGTGAAATATAGTACCAGTCTAAAAATATAATACAATAGACTCAAAATATAACAAGCCAACAAAATAGCCCAACAGGTCGTCATCCATGTACACTGATCCTCAGAACCTGTAGGAACCCCAACAACTTGCCCAGTAAGTCCATGGTATCAAGTATCACCAGACTCACCTACAATGCATAAACTATATGAGCTAACGCTCAGCAAGTAAAGATTATGCATGTTAAAGAATAATCCACAATATTAAGTCATGCATCTCAAAATGCTATGCCCACAATGCAATTTTATGCATCAAATATTTCTCTCAAAATCATTTCTTTCTTGGCCCCTGACCAACGCTACTATCCCATACACCGGAAAAGAGCTCTGCACATCGCCATAATCCAATGGCCAATAATCATAAAAGCATGCAAATCCATGCACACTCATACGCATGCAAATCCATGCACGCGAACCTGCAAATCCATGCATAAAACCATGCAAATCCATGCATGCTTCGGTGCACTAGTAGTGGTCAGTAAAACATTTTTCTTTCTCAGAATCATGTCGTGCAATGCACGATTTATCACAATGCTTGTATATGATGTATGCACGTGCCAATGCCCATGTATGTATGCTCAATGGACATGAATGACAGTAATGCATGCCTCTTCTACGCACATATGATCAATGGTATTACATATAAATCATACATTTACTATGTCTATGCATTGTAGTTGCACATGAATCTTTACTTACCTTTCACTTGGTTGGTGGCTTAGTCTAAATTTGTTTAGTATTCCTCTCCAACCTTAGATGTAAAATAACCTGTAATATTACCCAACATCAAGCACCATTCCCAATTTGGCAAGTTGAAAGCACAAAATCTCATACTAGACCTTAAACACCAAGCTATAAACTAACAATCAAGCTTTCACAAACTAGAACCCAATATAGCCCCTCAAATACCTCAATTTCTCATCTTAAATACATGCAAACATCATGTAATTGAAGTATTATAAATCTAATAGCATGTGCTTAATTGTTAACAGTCAATAGCAACATGTCTAGGTTGAAACATACTAAGTGATCAAATGTGACAGATTCACATTTTCATATTTTCTTGCTGTCAAGTTTAGTTGTATGATAATTTTAACATCCCTAAGCATATCCAATCACTCCCAAATTTTTACCACACTTAGATAACATGTATATAAATGTAACCATATCATATAATTGCTAAAAATCACGGATATAGCTTTCCAAGTTCAGCTCTCTTCACGACATACTGAAACAGATTGTTTCCTACCGTGACAGTTTTGCACACTTCATGACATTAATGGTTTTGACACCATTAAGTATATTCAATCACTCCAAAATTTTCACCATACTTAGATAACATATATAAGGAGATAAATAGGTCATAATATTACCAAAAATAATCGATTTAGCTCCCTTAATTCAGTTTCCTTCACAGCACACCAAAATAGATTTTTCTATTTTGGCAGTTTGAGTGTTTCTCCAATATCATTCTCTATTTCAATTTCCAACTAATAAAACTTCATTCCAATACTCTTAACTCATATATGGTCATGTAAATGGTAATAATTATAGGTTTTATTCAACATACCATACACTTTTGAAGCCTAAAACACAAGAAAATAGTAAGATGACAGTTTCTGCCACAAGTATTTCCTATTAAGTGTTTGTCATCAAAAACCCTTTCTTTGTGCACCAAAGTCTAACTAAAAACTTCCTAAAACTTTTATAAGAGATATTGAAAGCTTAATAAACAATAAAACCATTCATAATAATCTGAAAACTAAAGGCAAAACCGTAGATAAGTGTTACCTATGCAGATTTTGAGGTTAACTTGATGGTAATCACTTCTCCTTTGCTTTTCTTACTTTTATTTCAACTTGGAATCAATTTGGATCACTTGGAGACCTTAAGGTGTGTGTTTGGAAGATGAAAATGGCTGAAATGAGGGTCTGGTCGTTGCTTAAGGGTGAAGGGTTTGAGGTGTTAGCTTGAGATGTTAGCTTAAGCTTAATAAGAAAGCATGAGGTGGCAAGTAAATGGCAAAATCTGATTTTCTCCCTTATCTTGCAGCCCTAATCTTGTGTGTCTCACCTATTTTTATTTGGTTGCAACCTATCTTAATCACCATTCATTTTTATAGGTAATTCCTATGTCCGTTCATTCGATCTCCAAACCGATTCGCATTCGATTCTTAAAGAATTATCTAGTTTGCATTTCTAAAATCATATGCACATATGAGCCTTGTAATATGACACTTAAATCACATTATATCATGTCCAATATCCCAAGTATGCTAATTTACAAATATATATACTTTTGAAATAACTTGATCAAATCAAATTAAACCGTATAAGCTTACTAGTAACACTTTTAACACTTCCAAAATTATAAACTATATATCCTATCTATATCTAATATTGATCCACCTCATTTTCTTCTTATTTCAATATAAAATCAACTACTTAGATTAGGAAATTCAATAACTAATACCGTGCAAGAGCTTCACAATTAAGTTTAATATTCAAGAATGTCGTATAAAATGAAATAAATTATGCAATGTCAATAAAAATGCAAATAGCATATAAAATTAACACGTAATGCATCAATCATATTTGGCCATGTGAGTAGTAAGAGGCTCGGGTATCACAGTATGTGAACAAATATAAGTGCCATAAGAGATTTGATTTTTAATCCTCAATATAAAATGTAACTACGTTTCACGAAACAACACAATAGGCTTTTTGATTTTTTTTAAACGCTAGTCTAATCAGCATATTTCGATTTTGAGTTTTTACTTAGTATATTCTCTCGAATAAATTAATGAAATTTGGACTCAAAAACATAAACGTTGATTTTGATGGGTATTTACATTTACTTTCCTGTAGCTACCTTAATTATCTTTCAAATACTTCTTGTTTACATATTTAAATATTCAATTTGATATAATATAATATCAGATAATGTCAATTTATCTGGTTTGTATAAGTAATTGCATATACATGTACTTGCAGGTGATCGAAAAATAAAAATAAAAACAACCCTACAAGTATTTACGTATGAATTTAAATTCATAAAAATAATTTTTATGAAAACCGCTTTCTGGGTGCAAATTTTGTATATTGATTTTAGAAAACACAGTTTTCTATTGAAATATACAAAACTAACAGTGCTTTCTCCATCTCCTCTTTTGTTAAAAAGTCATATCACTTGTCCCAATTAATTAAACTCTTCAATTAATCATTCTAATTAGTTCTAAAGTACCTACAAAATAATAATTGGCGTAGACATGCGATGAAAATCAAGATGTGTGTAAAACAAGTGGTCATTTTCAATTATGAGTGTCATGAAACTAAAATCCATTTATTATCTAATCTGGAAATTAGGCTAAGTATCCGAAATAATAGTTGAAATTCTAATAGCACAATATTTTTGTAGTTATTCCAAGTTCATGATTTAATAATAAAATTAGGAAACTCTTTCCATTTTGTCTTCCAATCTACATCAAGAATTTTTCAAGTTATTGACTAATAGAAAATATAAGACATTTGTCCATTCATTTAAAAGGGTAAAAAATAATTTATTGGCACTTGTAAACCTCCAAAGATGACTAAATTACATCAAAAATATATCATTTTGTGATTCTCATGGAATCAAAATATAAAATCAAAGTATAACTGCATGCGTAAAGTTACTATAATGCCTTAAGTCAAATGGCCTATCTTTTATTATTGTGACGCAAGAATTTTTTACTCGACATGCTTAAATTTTCAATTAGAAATTTATTGGTAGATAATTCAATAAATTCATATTCTAACAAACACCCATATATATTAAAATACCTTTATTCTTAAAATAGGATATCGTCCTAATTGAGTATATATTATAGAATGCAGGTCTATTTGAAATATTGATATCCATCTCATGATTCTACTACTTGAAATATTTATATGTTGCATGATTGCTATCTCCATGAGTGACAATATTACATAGCTAAAAACTTCATCTAAAATACTATAAAATACATAAAGATGTAAAATTGCATTTCTATTGACGTTGAGTAAATAAGAATATTTATTATAAGAATACAAGAAAACCCACAAAATTAGCTTGTTTGGCAACAGGTGTTAATCCATTAATTAGATTAATTATTCAGCATAATTAAATTGAATCCAATTACTGGGCTCGATTTAGGAACTAGCCTAAGAAGATTTAGACTAGATTTAGAAAACCTAGGCTTAATAGAAGAAAGACTTTCGATTTTGAAAACCTATATGGTGAAAAAAAATTAAATAGGTTTGGAACACTTCCTCGATGAGAGTGTGTATCTTAAATGAAATTTGAAAAACATAATCAAAAAACACAATCCCTTCATAAAACAGAAAGGGTCAATAACTAAGGCATTCTTTTGGAACCAAAATTTTTTGTCCACCCTCACTCTCTATCTCCCTCTTACTATCTCAAGTTCTTGTTTCCTCTTCAATGATCATATTTTCTTAAAAATATACAAAAGGGGTTTCGTGTTATTGACTCCCAAAATGACATGGAAGAGTTTCATGAAATTCTTAATTAAATTTAATGTTCTCTCATTCACTAGCACGAAGAAAAGATGCATGAGTATTCAACGTGAGAACCAACTTTAAAAGAGACATACATGCATCTCTAAAAGGAATGAGAAGACTATCAAGAAGGAAAGCAAGAGCATGAATCAACAACCACTTGATTTATATGGAAGCTTAAAGATTGGTAGGACTTTCATGAATTAAAAGAATTAACAATTGTGGAATATAAATTTTATTTTTTTTCATTGTGATATGTATCCTGAATACTATCCAGCGACCCCATCCGACACATAAATGAATTTTGAAGGACTTAAATATCTTTTCTTATTAAATTTACTATTCCCAACAGGTCTAATAATGCTACGAGGCCTCTAGCCCATGAATAATTTATCACCAAAATTTTTAATTGGACAAAAAATAGTAATAGGCCTTACTCTGGTTACCACATTGGACCGAGTTAGCTAAATTTGTCTATATACTGAATCTAACACATTCATCGACAGATTTTATAAGCTTGTTCGATTTGAAGGATGAAAATGTGGGTTAAAATTACTAGATTGACTATTTCGTTTGATATAGTTGGAAGGATTGCTTCGAAAATATATTGTTGTATAAAATTTAGTTTTACAATTACATCCTTAATATTTTTTTCTTTATTTATTTATTTATTTTTTTTCAATTTCTTTTATTTTCAATATTCTTCTTCAGCCTGTTAAAAAGTTAACAAAGTCGTGGCGCCTTTTCTTTCATTTTCTTCTTCCTTTTCCCCTTCATTTTTCTTTCGATGTGCTCCCACTCCCTCAACTGTTGCCCAACTTTACCACCACCAAAGATTTCCCCCCCCCTCATTTTCTTGTTCTTCCCAATGCAATCCCCATTTTTTTTCTCTTTGCCGACCTCCAGCTACTTGGATCTGTGGACTCTTCTCTACTCTTCTATACAAAGCATGACGACCCCTTTTTATTTTTCTCTTCTATTGAACTCCAACTACTTCTTCTTTTATTCTTCTTCCATTATCTTCTTATGGGTATGATGTAACTTGACAGAGAAATTGAGGGATATAAAAATAAGTAGCAGTTCAAGTTTAATGGACATATCAACTCTAATTTCATTATTAGAGCCCTCATACTTGGATTGGTAGATCCACAATCTAAGGATTGATTTACTGCTCATTATCAGTCATGGACTTGGATAAGACATCCCAAATATGCCCCGTTTACTTTTGTGAGATAGATATGAGATGATTGATAAAAAATATGATAAATTATGATATACAGATTATATTATCAATTAATATTGTATGTATTTTAATTGTATGGATGATGTTTTAATACAAAATTAAATAAAAATGTGAATTTTGTGGATAAATGAATATGAGTATCATAAAACAACCAAAACACTCTTAAGAAAACAGGGTAAATTTAACACCTACTAAACCCTTTTTCTTCCTCATTGGATTTGCCATAATCCCACATGTTCTTCTGTACAGTTTTGAGCCTTTTTATCAATCAATTTTTTCTTCAGTTTCTGACCAAAACTCTGACAAGTAGAGACCGTAAAGATGAGCTATCGGCGGAGCACAAAGTAAGGAGTCAGTGAATTCTCTCTCTATTAGACGATTTATCTCTAATTTAGTGCATTTTAACTACCATATGGTACGCTTATCTAATGCCAATGTTTGAAGAAGGTAAGTTTTATTATAAGATTTTAACATAGGGCTATATTTTTTAGTGATTTTTTTCTTATTTTTATTTGTAAACAACATCAATTTTGTAAGAAAAGAGTCCTCCTGCATCAACGCAACATTAATTTTGGGATTAAGAAAATGATAAATTTGCCTTAATTATTCACTTATTATGGGAAAAATCTTATTCATCCTATTTAGTTAAAAAATTATAATCAGTACAGTAGGGTCAAATTAGAGTGGAAAAATATATTTTCTAATAGTATGTTATTAAGACATGAAGCTACCTGATTTCCATTGCAGTTATATTGTTTATTCAGTAAACTTAGCACAGATTCACACTTTAGGCTGAAGGAATTTTAGTTAAACTTGACAAAGTCGTCATTTATCTAAGAAATTTAATATCTTAGTTGCACAATTGATAGTTCTCTTGTTACATGCCCTAAAGTTATTTCTTTCTATCATCGTGCTTCGCGTTAAAAAAATTACCCTATTGAATGATTTTATGAAATGGGTTGTTGTCCTGGTATGAGATGATAATATAAGGATTTGTTGTAAAGAATATGTACAGTGAATGTGTGTCTTGTAAAGAGCATTTGTTTCCATATAAAAAGAATATGCTATATTAACAATCCAAATAGAAGAACTAGTATATAATTTTAATGTACTCATCCTATGGGGTAACCGACCAACTCATTTTCAACCAGTCAAATATTTTGCCAACAACAATCAATTCCCATAGTTTGTTATTATGAATTGGAAGTACTATTGTGTATCTCTTACATACCTTCAATTTGAGGCCGTAGATTTCGAACTTATCTTAGATATGGGATTAGAAACTATGTACTTTATTATTGCTTGTTAAAGCTTTTTTGTTACAATGTATGGTTTCTTTGAATAGTATGATCTTGAGATGTGCAGAAGACCAATTCAAATTATTCTAGGACTGTTAAACAAACTTAATGCCCAAGAAGCAACTATAATCATCTTAGGAGAATGGAGAGAAAATTCATATTGGCTTTGGTCATTTCTTGGCTTGTAATGATTGTTTTTTTAATGTCTGCAAAATCTGTTCCAGAAGGGAGCGGACATATGTTATCACTTGTATGAAATATTTTTAGAATGTGTAGATTCTACAACTAGACAACTATTGAAGTTAATATGTATGTTATTAAGTGGTCATTAATGTATTCAGTTAAGTGATCGATTTTTTAGTTTCGTTTACAGGAAATATTAATGATATGTTGCAAGTATATATTTTTGTATATTAATCCATGTATTAATGCGAGTTGTATTCTTATTCACTAGTAATGTTTTCCCTAATTAATCGAAGCTTAAGTAGCCTTGCCTTGCAAAATTATGTAAAGTGAAAATATAACAAGGTTTTGACAGACAAGCACTAATTGAACATGCATCCTTCATTTGCACTGTCATAGCCTAGTGTAATCAGACAAGAGATCATATATTCCAATCACATATTGATATGATAGTCCAGAAGGACAATTTTGTAAGCTTTGCATGGATGCTAGCTGTTAATTCAATGAATTCATGATTATAAAACAATAAATCTGCATTCCAATTCAATATGTAAGGATTAAATAAATTATTCTACCAGCCATATCTTTTCTTTAATTACATAACTGTGGTTTGCCAAGTCTGTTCTCCCAATCTATATGATACTTTTTAGTTGCAACTGTTGTACACATAACATTCAAAACTTTCCAAGATGCAATTCAAAAAGCAATCTTAATAATCTTTATGAATGACAAGTAATGATAATTCTCCTAATGAACAAATCCACCCATTATATGCGAGGACAAGTGTTGGTGAGGTGTATATAAGCATCGTAACCAAATGTAAGTCTCACAAGCTATATTTTAATCAAGAAACACCTTCTCCATTTACTTGCAACAATCATGACTCTAAAAGGTGCAATGTCTCAAGATAGAGTTTTCTACACAGAAGCATGGACTAAAGAAGTTGATTGAAAATTTATTAAAGTTAACTACTGGTAATTTTCATGTTAGTAGACTGAACGTTTGTCTGCATGGCTTAGGTCATGGCTTAGGTGAATCAACATTTTGAAATAATTTTGACTATGCATTTTATGTGGAGAGAACTATGAAACTCCACAAATGTTATAAAGTTGTCAATTGGGTTATTCATCTGAGTAGCATCTGTTAAAGTCGTGCCTGGTGATCCAATTAGTGGTCCTTATTATACTCTTGTATTAATAGTCTTATTTGAAATATATTAATAAATTAATAATTCTTTTATCTTTAATAGCATTTAGACAATTAAATAAAGTCCGTACACCATATTTAGCTACAGTGTATTGTCGCGCATATAATGATAATTATGGAATATATGACTCTATAACTTTAGTCTTAAATTAGTTTCGAGTTGTGGGTTTATTAAGATGGGACATCGATAAACCCATAAGACTTGCAAACATGATGCATGTTCGAAAAGATGATGTCTTGCTTCATAGGCATCGGCATGGGAATGCCAGTGCATATGTGCAGTGCTCATTGGGGAACGAGTACATCGAACAAACCCATAAAAAAATCTCAATTGAAAATATTATTTGTTGAATGAGAGTTTCCCAGTTGAGATAGTGCATGAATTAGTCCTATAACTTGAGGCACCATAGTAGCCTTATGTACGACATTATTTACTTTGATGTATTTTTCAATTGCATAACAATCATAAGAGGTTTACGTTAGGTATAGAAGTTAATAAGTAGTCAACAAAGGATTCATCACATAGAATAAGTGAATCTACTATGTATTTCATGGTCCTTGATTCAGAAGTTTTTGGCCAAAACAGGATACATATTAGATGAGGGTTTTCAAATGATTCATCAGGAGTCTATGTAATTCGAAATAAAATCATAGTTGTTAAGTCAAAATACTAATAATTCATATCCTAAACTTAATCAGTAGATTATTTAATAGAAGGATCGGAATTGCATGGTACTTGTAATAGAAATATATTCGTTTGGTAATTCACCTAAGACTAAGTCAAGATGCATTTCCAGCAGGACTTGTAAGGCTCTTGGAATTGAGGAGTTAATTCCAAGACGGATTAATTAATCAAAATATATTTTATATATTCACTAAATTGTAAGATTTTATAACTACTACTAGCTTAGTTGTACATCTAATTGGTTATACACAAATCGGGATAATCTACTTCTATTTAGAATAAAATCAAAGGAGTTGGATTAAGATAAATAATAAAGATTAATTAACTTGGACTAGGACTAATTTAAAGAGTTAAATTAGTTCATTCACTTAAATAATAAAATTATTTAATTAGACCTAATAATGATTATAGGCTCCTTGGGAGTAAGTAATTAATTGATTGGATCATTTAATTAATAAACTTTAAATTAATTTAAAAGGTTATATTAATATAAATAAGTATCTATATTAGGCCTAATTTAATTAGGTAGCCCAATGAAACCAGTTAAATAATTTATTGAATCAATTTATTACGTTGGGCTTGAATTAATTGATGGAGATCAATTAAAATCAAAGATCAAGATTAATGAGCCCATATGAGAAGCCCAACTAGAAGTCTTTGGGATTAAGTCTAAGAGATCTTGTCTTAGATAGAACTTAATCAAAGACTTATAGTATTGGAAGAAAAAATAAGATAAGGAGGAAAGAGAAAGAGATAAATTTGGAAAGCGGATCAAACCTACTTAGAATAAGATTGATCAAACTTGTGTATTAATACACAAGCATAGGGTCAAATTTCAGTATGCTTTTACAAGCAAAATTCAGGCCTCACATATACAAGCTTTGCCTCTTTTTTATCTCTTAGTCTTGTGTGTGTGTGTGTTTGTTTTATCAAAAGGTTCCACAATTTTGATTCTTAGATTAATTGTCTTATCACTAGTTGATAATGAAATTAAATGTACACTCCCAAATTCCATATTAGAAAAAAAATTCATCAATCTTTACAGGGATCATGGATTGTGGTCTTACTCGAAGTGTGAATACCATAAGAGGGAACATACTTGGATTTTGTAAACAAATCAATTTCTAATCTAGCTACGATTTGAATCATCCAAATCCACTTCATCAACTGAAGTGCTTATTATTAAGGTATATTCGTGACCTTTATTTTTAATTAAGCGAGTAATTAGCCTGCAATATGATAAATCGCATCGAATTCGGGAATCTTTAACTATGCATGTATTTATTTTTTTAGATTTCCACTACATAATGCCCCATGATTTTGCAAACCCAACAACGTTAACTATAATCCATACTCTAATTTAGTACAATATGATGGGACTTTATATGCATAGTAAGTTGGTTGCCCTAAATTGAAAAAATATTGGTATCCCATTTAAGATTAGTTTTTCATTCGTGTATATATATTTTTTAAGTCCATATTAATATTTCTAATTTATATCTTATATTCAAGAGGAAAAGCTTGCAATAGCTTATATGTTAAAAGGTGAAATAGATTTTGATGCATTAATATGTATTTTTCAAGAGGAAAATGACTATCACAGTGGAGGGGAAGACAACGAAATAATCAAGATTTTTAGTGACCATGAAACAGATGGTGGCGATGAGGCTAATAACATCATCAACAACATAGCTAGGTATGATAAGAGCAAAGACAACATGGATAACTCTTTCTGAAACGAGCATGCATGGTACGCCTTTGACTCAGCAAGTGATGCCTCATTGGTTGAGGTTGATCCATCATTGGTTTTGTTTTCTACAGTTGAGGTGAAGAGTGAGCTCAATAAATCCAACTGCGAAGTTAGTACGAGTAGTCGTTGTCAAGTGTTGAGCCACCTAGTTCCGGTGCTTCCAATTCCCATTTCAAACAAATTTGAAATATTTGTTGTCAGTCATATTACCCATGGACTTCTTCGTTTAGCATTGAGATGTGTTGCTTTGGTCTGCAAGTGTTAGGATCGTATTTTAATTTCTCTTCTGCTGGTTTGGTTTGGTTTGGTTTGGTTTGGTTTGTTTGTATTTGTGTTCTTCCCGTACCACGTAGCATTTGGTTAGGACTCATTCTCGTTGGCATTTTAATTTATGTTGTATGCTGGTTTAGTGTGTTTAATATGTGATGCTACATTTGTTTCTGTATACCAAACCATCTTTTAATTATTCATGCTAATCCAAGTTTCAATATTTGAATGGTAAAATCAAATAGTAATAGAAAAAAATTGACAGTACCAATGGCATATCAAAGGTAAATATTATTTTTGGTAAAATGAAAACACTTTTCATATAATAGATATGATTTAGGGAAGAGTTTAGATTTTTTTACAAAGACATGGATTAAAGATGTTAGACATAAATGTTTGCATGGAAATTGTTTGGTCTTATAGAGTTATTACCAAGAAGGCATATAATCCTAAAATCTTGTTTTATCTATTCTGTTTTTTGATGAGAGAGATAGTGGATGGGGGCATGTTATTGTCATAGATCCATCCATATTTTTCCATTTCATCTTATTTCTAGAAGGCACTATCCTTTTCTTTTTTCTTTGTTATCTATATCACAGGTATTATGTGTGTGAATATAGCTCTTGTGATGTAAAGAGATTTAAGAAGTATTATATTAGTTATAAGAAAAAATGTTATATCTCACATTTGTCCTTCAAGTACAATTATATTAATGGAATAATTTGGAAGCATTCTGATATGGTTATAATTGGTTTAAAGTTCTCAATTTCGTAATTTGGGTTTTATGAAGGCTACAATTGATTACAAATATGCCTAAGTAAAAAATTACATTAGAAATTTCGGGATATGCACTCCAGATTTGCCAACTACACTAACCCACCAGGTGTTCGTTATCATTATTTTGATAATGTTGTTGAGGTGGACATCCGCAAACTGATGTCACATTGGTCATGTAAGGTTTTTAATTACAAAACACACCTACATTCTTTTTTAAATATGCCAAGACACTCTATCATAAACCCAATATTTGAAGGAATACAAAACTAATCAGATGAATTTTTTTTTGTTATTCGTAGAAGACCTCTTAGCAACTCTATTTCAGAATGGGGAGCCATACAATGTCCACCGGAGCTTCATACTTGATTTGGGTAAAGCAGTTATTAGCTACACAGAAGCTGAACCTAGAGAAACTACGGACATTTCTTTACTTATTTCAGACTCATTAGATGAGTTGGCCACAAATCTCAGATCGGGTGCCATGTAAACTTGGGCTATCGATCCTACTGCTAGCATCACAAGATCAAGGAGTTTCTAGTCACATTATACTCATCATTTGACATGCTTTTCTATGATTCAACATATTATTCCAAGGGTTTTAATGTTTTTTTAGTGTATGTTTGATGTGTGTTGTAAGCCAGTTTATGAAAAGAAAGTATCAAATTAACTATTGAATTAATTAATTTTAACCTATAACGAATATTTAAAGTATTAACTATCTAAGAATTAACAAAATTTAAACAACATAAACTCTATCGAAGTATACACTTGAAAACATACAATTATTTTTTATTACTGAACTCTGAAGAAAATCTAAGGATTTAATTATTACTGAACTTGAAGGAATAAGTTAACTATTTAATTATGACTTAATTGCAAAATTTGTACTCTAACTAAGACAGGTTGGCAAAAATCATCCTTTTATTTTTTGACTTGGCAATTTAGGACATTAACTTCAAAAAATTCACACATTGAGGACAAATTTGGCCAAAAATTGTGATTTTCACTGGAAATTGACACATGATAGGCACGTGACCTTTTTAATTTGGGAGTTTTTCAATTTATGATGGAACTTTCCTTTGTGAACAAAATTAATCCTGTAATGCCCAATTCTCTCCTACATAGTCAATAATAAACATCTTGCATGAATATACATCTAATCAATATGCATTATCAGATTATGGTATACAAATATCGCTAAGGTAGTGAAGAAGATACGAGAGAGAATAAAGATCGCGCAGAGTAAACATAAAAATTTTGCAGATAAATGGAGAAAAGATTTAGAGTTTGTTGTTGAGGATTATATGTTTTTAAAAGTACCTCCAATGAAAGGTGTCATGAAAATTAAAAAAAAAATTCAGCCCAAGGCATGTCGACATATTCGAGATTCTCGAAAGAGTTGGTAATAAAGCTTATACAGTGGCCTTACCTCTGTCATTATCTAGTGTTTATAATATTTTCTATGTGTCTATGTTGAGAAAGTACATTTCAAACCCCTCTCATATGTTGAGTTATGAATCATTGGAATTGACTCATGATTTAGCTTATGAAGAGAAACCAGTGCAAATTCTGGATAGGAAGAAAAAAGAGTTGAGAATGAAAAAGATTCGACTTGTTAAAGTGTTATGGATGAATCATTCTATAGAAGATGTCATGTGGGAAAGAGAAGAAGAAATGTGGAGCAAGTATCCAAAATTATTTGGTACATCAAATTTTGAGGACAAAATTTTATAAGGAAGGAAAGATTGTAATGCTTAATTCTCTCCTACATAGCCAATAATAAGCATATTGCATAAATATTCATCTAATCAATGTACATTATCGGATTATGGCATACAAATAGCATAATTGTACGAACATGAATAATTATTATTATATGCTCCACTTATGCTTTAACATGCATTAGTAGATAAAATATGAGATCAAACTTTTGTTTCTTGATTTAACATATTCCTTAAGTGTCTTTTTGCAGAATAAAGCTTGGTATCTCAGTTAAGAAAGATTAATGTGTTGAATGACCATAAAATGAATTATTCGTATTACTTCATACTTGTTACATTCTAAAGTGATTATTTGCCTAAATATTTGTTTGAAATATGTTACATTTGGCTAAGAACTAAAAGTATGCAAAATGGCGCAATTTGATTGGTTGATTGACTAGGTTGCATGAAATCATTCTAAACCACATTGCACTTGATTATAATACCAAATCATCAATTTTTGTTATCTCCCTAGCCCATAAATGTGGCTCTTTGCATGAGAAGACACCAAACATGAGTCAACCAATCATCACCCTCCACTTACCTCTCTTTAAAATGTCAAACAAGCCATTTTTAACCATATTTTCTTGTGGAAACTCCTAAAAAATGACCAGTCTTCTTCTCCTAAGTTTTTTCCAAATTTCTACACTCTCATATCATAAAAATCGAATTCAATCCATAGGAATCCATAGAACATAAACTAGAACAAGTTTCTACCATTTTATACTTAAAAATTATTGATTTGAAAGCTTAATTCTAATTTAATCAAGATATATTCTTTTTCAATGTTTCTTATGATAAATCTATAGTATCTTGGATGGTTACATATTTTAGTATATTTTTGTATGAATGAAAACTCAAGTGGGATAGACTTGAAGCTAAAATCAAGCTAGTTAAGCTAGTTTCTAGCAAAATTGATAGTCTTATGAAATATGTTTAATTTACTTATTTCTATTAATCTTGTAATGCTTATATTGTGTTTGGAAGTTCCTATGAATGATTAAAAACAATAGCAAGTAGTTTGCTTAATTGATGGTTAGAATCTATTTTAAGTTAGAATCGAATTTACTTATGTTAATTTGGATTATGTTCAAGTTTTGGGGGCTGCCATAATATTTATGTTTGAATTATTAGTTATTTAATGGTTGCCCTAATATTTAATGTCTTGAATTAGTAGTAAAATATGAAGTATGCATTATTTTTAAGGTCATGTAATTGATATGGAATTGTTTACAAAGTGTATATGATTTTAATTAGAATAGATTATGTGATTCATTAAAAAGATATTGAAAGGTACATGATTTGATTATGTTAGACCTATAACACATCCTATCTTCCAAAAAGATTGACCTTTTCACTTAATATAAAGCGAACTTGAGGTAAGTTGGAACTTTCATTTATTGTATTACAAGAATCACATAATATTGTTCATGTTTTAATGTGATTGTCATTATTTGTCAAATGATGTTATATTTGATGCATTCATGATTTATGAAGTATGATACTATATTAAGAATACAATGAGATTTTTTAAAATGAGGTATGATACTTGATTAATGGTTGGGTAGGCAAGGGACGCGGGAGGGACCGGCAAACCCAACAAACGGTGGCAAATACTTGAAGTTGAAAAACTAATATAGAAAAGCCACAATGAATGAGACAAAATACAGTTAATACCTAAAGTTGAAAGACCAAATATAAAAACTCCGTATTATTTCTTTTATTGGTCAATCCTTATGTACAGGTTGCGAAAACCACAATCTATTCCTATTAGTTAGGTACTATACTTCAAGGGCCCTAAATAATGCTTTATGAATGAAAATTATTAAATTGAATAATGCATTCAATCATTTATGTAATTTACATGTACGCTATTTGTTATTATATCAATTTTACTTTATTGAGCCTTTAAATCATTAGATTCATGTAATGTAGGTAGAAATATACAGGTTTAGAGGTTGACTAAGTTTCTAGAGCGATTGGACAGAGATTTATTCATATGGTATGCTTCGAGTTGTTTTGTAACCTATTTTGAAAACTCTGATTTATTTTTAAATAAGTTGTTCTATTATAGTTTTGTAAACAGATGTACTCAATTTTGATTTATTTATATTATGTGTTTAAAACAAAATGAAATAATAAATGAATTCAAATTTTTTCTCTTATAATCAAAATAAGAATTTTAATAAATTTTGATTTATTTATATTATGTGTTTAAAATAAAATGAAACAATAAATGAATTCAAATTTTTTCTCTTATAATCAAAATAAGAATTTTTATTAAAATCATAATTTTAGTATTGATGAAAAATTAATATTTTTTAATTTAATTATATCAGGTTATTTAAATTTTACAATTAGGGTAAGAGGTGTTTTTGAGTTGAATAAATATGATACGTTTACAAAATGACGTGACTAAGTAGTGTCTATATGGCTAATTTTTTATTTTTTTTCCTTTCAACATTCTTCTCAGAACCCTCCACCACCCATCCCATCTGCCGAGCACCAGCATTCAGGAGCACCAGCATTCACCACCACCTCCAATGTTTCTCCAGCGTCGTACTCTTCTAAGAATTAGACACCGTGCTACAACTAACTTACTCCTAGTTGTTTGAGCTTTTGACTTCAATTTCTTTGTATATCTCTATTAATTTATCAAAAGATTAAATCTTGAGAAAAACCCAATTCAAAGTTGCAAGCATTTACACGAATTTGGGATGTGCTTGGGTGTCTGCTGGGTTTCGTATTTTAGATTGGTGCTGGGTTTGGAGAGGACGTGCAGGGGACTGGGATTTTTTTTCTTTCTTTTTCCTTCAAGAAATATGGATCAAATTGGTGAAGATAAGAGTGCCCCAGTTTGCCGTAACCAGGCTTTAGGCGGATACCCATCTCACATGTTTTGTTGCAAGCGTTATTCATCACATCCTTATAAACTTGCCTGAAGGATCATCAGAGGGGGCTGGTTTGGCTAGGTGATAGCTTTTGGCCATCAGACATGGCATTTTTCTTGTGCATAGAGGTGGTTTCACTTGTTAGTCCATGGAGCTTGCTTGGTAAGGTGGTGGTGGTGGTGGAAGGAAGGAAGGAAGCAATGAAGAAGAAGAAGAAAAGGAAAAAATGGAAAAGAAAAATGAAAATAAAAGAACAATTAAATATTATATTATATTTTTTAATTTTTTATTTAAAATTTTATATTTTTAAAATAGTTTAGTTCCTAATTGATAACTAATTAGTTGACTAATTAAGTTATTTATGAATTGAGTAATATTAATTAATACACACATGGAAGATTAATCATATTAATCAATAGAAACAATTGAACAATAATATAAATATTATTTTTATAAAACTACTTGTATATTTTTATTATAGCTTTTAAATTTTTAATTAAACATTATTTTAAAGTAGGTAACGTTAATTTTTTACAATAATTTTTTATTTTTTATTTAATAGTTATACTATTCAAAAGTTAATGTTAAATTTTTACTCGTCAATTGATTATTCATTAGTTAACTAATTAAAATTAATTCATAATTGAATTATATTAATCAAAATTATTCATTTAGTGTTAAAAACTAAAATAAATTAACTAATAATTAAAAAAAGATATTTTGCGTTATTTTTAATTTATTATGTAAAATAATTAATGTTTAAATTTTTACTCCCTAATCAAAGATTAGTTACTTGGTAAAATAATCAAATGTTGAATTTTAACTCCTCAATTGATGATTAATTAGTTTATTAATTAAAGTCAATTATAATTGAACTATATCAACTAAAGTTATTCATTAAGTGTCAAAAACTAAAATAAATTAACTATGAATTAAAAAGGAAAATTTTATTATTTTTAATTAATTTTGTAAAATAATTAACATTAAACTCTCTAATTTGATGATTAATTATTTTATAAAATAATTAATGTTAATTGTTTACTCATTAATTAGTTAATTCATTAAAAATTAATTTTGTAATTGAATTACATTAATTAAAGTTATTCATAAGTGTCAAAAAATACATTAAATTAACTAAGAATTAAATTTTGTATTATTTTTAATTTATTTTGTAAAATATTAACAAAATAAAAAAAATGAACACAACAAATGATAGGTGTATGCATTTCCCTCCAATTTTGGCAACTAGGATAATTTAGCCATGTCATTAGGTCCATATGGGTATTTTTTCTACCTCAGCAGCTAACTCAACTCACCTCATCTTCTATCTTTCCACATCATCCAATTTAGCCAGCAAATTGAAGATCCCCAATTTTGGGAAGTTATATTACTAGCACATGCCAATTTTTGGCGAAAATCACAATTTCTGGCCAAATTTGTCCTCGATTTTTTTTAGAGTTAATGTCCTAAATTATCAGCTTAAAAAATAAAAAAGGACAATTTTTGCCAACCCCTCTTAGTTAGAGGAGCAATTTTGCAATTAATTTATTTAATTAACAACATTTATATTATACTAATAAAGAAAAATCACCAACCATATTAACACCTTCAATGACATTTTTCATGTAAAATTCATATACTTCCAAGACCATTGATAGGTCTTTCTATATCACAAGTGCTTTCTCGGCATTCAGTATGATTTAATGCCCAATCGTCCATCTCTTAATGGTATTTACTCCTTTCTATTCCCAAATATTGCAATATGAGTCCATATCTCTGGATTCAAACACTACAATATTCATCCCCATCTCTAAATTATGATCATATTTTGTGGGATGCCCTAATAATTATATTTGAATTATTAGTTATTTATTAATTTTTCTAATATTTAATGACTTGAATTAGTAGTAAAATAGGAAGTATGCATTATTTTTGAGGTCATGTAATTTATATTGAATTATTTACAAAAGATTGAAAAGTGTATTTGATTTTAATTAGAATAGATTATGTGATTTATTAAAAGAATATTGAAATGTACATGATTTGATTATGTTAGGCCTTTAACACATCCTATCTTCCAAAGAAATTGACCTTTTCACTTAGCAAAAAAGGAACTTGAGGTAAGTTAAAACTTTTATTTGTTGTATCACAAGAATCATATAATATTGTTCATGTTTTAACGTGATTGTCATTATTTGTCAAATGATTTAATGTTTGATACATACATGATTCATGAAGCATGATACTATATTAAGAATACAATGAGGGTTTTGAAAAGGAACTATGGTATTTAATTAATTGTCGGGTAGGCAAGGGATGCGGTAGGGACCAACGGACCCAACAAATGGTGGCAAATACTTGAGGTTGAAGATCCGGTATAGAAAAGCCACAAAAAATGAGACAGAATACGGAGGTTGAAAGACCAAGCATGAAAATACCATATTATTTATCTTATTGACCAATCATTATGAACGTGTTCCAAAAATCATGGTCTATCACTATTAGTTAGGTAGCATACTTCAAGGGCCTAACGAATGATTTTTTAATAAAAGTTATTAAAATGAATAATGCATTCAATCATTTATATAATTTTTATGTACGCTATTTTTTATTGCATTAGTTTCACCTTACTGAGCCTTTAGCTCATGAGATTCATGTGATGCAGGTGAAAATGTACAAGTTTGGAAGTTGACTGAGTCTCTAGAGCTGCCGGACAGAAATTTATTCATATGCCATGCTTTGAGTTATTTTGTAGCATATTTTGAAAAGTTTGTTTTGTTTTTAAATAAGCCGCTCTATTATGATTTTGTAAATAGATGTACTCATTTTTTATTTATGTATATGGTGTGTTTAAAACAAAATATAATAACAAATGCATTCAAGTTCTTTCTCTTATAGCCAAAAAATGGAACTTTTATTAAAACTATAACTCTAGTATTGATGAAAAGTTAACATTTCTTGACTTAACTACAACAACTTATTTAGGTTCTACAATTATGTAAAGGGGTATTACAATTTGTGGTATCAAAGTGGAGGTTTAGTCGTTCTTGAAAATAGAAAAAATGCATATTAACACATCATGGTTGGGAAATTCGATCAACTATTTGTTTATTTGCTTTTTATGTTTACTTAATTTGATTTCATTTTATGTTATTGTCATAATTATGCATTTATTATTGGCTGATGAGTAGAATAAGATTGGACAATGCATATCAGGTCATGACACCAAAAAGGAAGACAACGGATGATCATGAGAGTAATCATAGTGTGGTGAATAATTTGACCGATCATTCAACAACAGACTAGAATGCATGATGAAATATACAACAGTTGCTAGATATGCAACAAAGAAGCCGATAATAGAATCAATGATTTCCTCCATCACAAGCTCAATATGATACTTCACAAATTATGTATGAGAAATTTAGAAAGATGGAACCTACTGATTTTAATTATGGGTCTGATCTCATGGTTGCAGATGAATGGGTGAAATCTTTGGACACTATCTTTGACTACATGCGAATTGATAATACTAAGAATGTACTTTGTGCAATTTTCTTGTTGAAGAAAGATGCTAGAACCCAGTGGGAAGGAGCTAAGCTTGTAGTGAATATAGAAGAACTAACTTGGGACAGGTTTAAAACAATTTTTTATGATACATATTTCATTAGAGATGCCAAGTCGCTCAAAGTAAAAGAATTCATGGAGTTAAAACAAGGAGAAATGTCTGTATGTGATTATGTACGAAAATTTGAAGAGAGTTATAAGTATGTGTCATATATCATCCAAGACAACAATGAGAAGATAAATCATTTCCTGGGGGGCCTTAATCCTGAAATTAGAAGAGATATGAGAATGTGTTCAGTAACAAAGTTCAGGGAACTGGTGGACAAGGCTTTGATGGATGACTTAGATCAGAAAGAAATTAAGAAATTCCATCAACAAAAGAAGCAAGTATTCACTCCAAGAAATTTGAACAAGTGGAAGAAATGAGAGCAAAAATCAAACTAAGGGAATGAAAAATGTCCTAGAGTTTGATAGACTTCTACTACAGTTGAAAGGCCTAAATGTGCTAAGTGTGGGAAGAATCATTTTAAGAATGCTTTAGTGGTACTAATCATTGCTTTAAGTATAAAAATCCTGGACATATGGCAAAGAATTGCCCAACAGTATAGGGGAGAGTATATGCAATGGCATAAGAACAAGCTAATACAGATGCTTCCGTAGTCATAGGTACTATTTTAATTTCTAGGATACTTGCAGTTGCATTAATAGATTCTGGATTTACATATTCATTTGCACCATATGCATTTGTGAGAAAATTGGGCATTATACCAAATTTATTAAAAGTAAAGTACAGTGTGATTGTTCCATTCGGGGAATAAATAGATTTCAACCAAATGTTAAGGGCTTGTTCTATTCAAATTAGTGATAAAACTCTATGTGTAAATCTCGTTGTTTTACTGATGCCAAAAATTTTGACATTATTTTGGGTATGGATTGGATTACCAAATATCATGCAATAATTGATTGTAACAAAAAGATTATGATTTTTTAGCCACCCGGAAAAGAACAGTTTGTTTTAATGGTACCTTATTATCACGATCCTTACCAATTATAACTGCTTTGAAAACTCAAAAGATGTTGAATAAAGATTGTGTTGGATATTTAGCAAGTGTACTGGACACTTGGTCGAAGCACAATTGAAGCCAAAAAATATAGATGTGGTTCAAGAATTCTTGAGGTATTTCCAGATGATTTACCAAGACTGCCACCAGATCGAGAGATTGAATTTGTGATTGATGTTATGCCAGGAACTACTCCTATTTCTAAAGCACCATACCGAATGGCACTAATAGAATTGAAAGAGTTAAAAGTTCAATTGCAAGAATTACTTGATAAAGGTTTTATTCACCCTAGTTATTCTCATTAGGGAGCACCTATGTTGTTCGTGAAAAAGTACATTGCGGTTATGCATTGATTATAGAGAGTTGAATAAAGTAACAATCAAGAATAAGTATCCACTTCCAAGAATAGATGATTTGTTTGATCAATTGCAAAGAGCATCGATATTTTCTAATATTGATTTGCGCTCTGGGTATTATCAATTGAAGATCAATGAAGAAGACATATAAAAGGCTGCATTCCGAATAAGGTATGAACATTATGAATTTTTAGTAATGCCTTTCGGTTTAACCAATGCCCCTATAGCTTTTATGGATCTAATGAATATAATGTTCAAGCAATATCTCGATAAATTTGTGATTATGTTTATTGATGTTATCCTAATTTATTTACATGATAAAGAAGAGCACAAGAAATATTTAAAGATTCTGCTACAAGTTCTTAAGGAAAAAGTAGTTGTATGTTAAATTCAAGAAGTGTGAATTTTGGCTTGAGCAAGTGGTATTCCTAGGTCATGTAGTATCCAAGAATGGTACTTCTGTTGATCTAAGCAAGGTAGAAGTTGTCATTAAGTACCAACACTAATAAATATATCAGAAGTAAAGAGTTTCTTGGGATTAGTAGGGTACTATTGACGATTTGTTCAAAGGTTTTCAAAGATAGCAACTTCATTGATAATGTTGACAAGAAACAATGCGAAGTTCTTGTGGATCGATGCTTGTGAAAGAAGTTTTCAAGAATTGGAATATAAATTAATTACAACTCTTGTTCTTACCATTCCAACAGGAACTGGTGGATTCAGCAATGCTTTTAAAAATAGTTTGGGTGTTGTTTTAATGCAAAATGAGAAGGTTATTGCCTATACTTCAAGGCAATTGAAGAAGTATGAAAAGAATTATCCAACCCATGATTTAGAACTTGTTGTTGTGGTTTTTGCCTAGAAAATCTAGAGATATTATTTGTATGGTGAGAAGTGTGTAATATACACAGATCATAAGAGTTTGAAATACTTATTTACCTAAAAGGAGCTGAATATGAGACAAGAAGATGGTTAGAACTTGTGAAGGATTATGATTGTGTGATCAACTATCATCTTGGTAAAGAGAATGTGGTTGCAGATGCATTGAGAAAAAAATCCACGTCTTCTCTTTTTGTTATACAAAAGTCAATATTACTGGATTTGCAGAGATTAGAACTTGAAATTGTAGCTAAAGGCAAAAAGTGTTTATTGTCAGCCTTAATATTGGAACCTGCACTTCAAGATAAAATTAGAGAAGGTCATAAGGTGGATATGCATTTATATAGATTAAAAAGAAAGATTGAGGCTGGAAAGAGGCCAAACTTCTCTATTACTGATGATGGAATTATTTGATATAAAGGAAGACTGTGTGTGTCATTTAACAATGCCATGAAAGGAAACATTTTAGAATAAACTCATACCACTCTTTACTCACTACATCCAGTTAACACAAAAATGTATAAAGACTTACAACAACATTATTGATGGCCTAAAATGAAGAGAGATATAGCAAAATTTGTGGTTGAATGTCTAACTTGTCAACAAGTTAAGATTGAACATCAAAAACTATCAAGGTTGTTGAAGCCATTGTTGTTGATTCAAGAGTGGAAATGAGAGTACATTATAATAGACTTTGTACTTAGATTACCTAGAACACAAAAAGGGTATAATTCCATATAGTTGATTGTTGATAGATTAACTAAATCAACCCATTTTTTTCCAGTGAAATCCACATACAATATGGACCAGTATGCTAAAAAACATATTAAAGGGATAGTCAGGTTACATGGGGTGCTAGTTTCAATAGTGTCCGACAGAGATCCTACGTATCTACATTTTGAAAGAGCTTACACATTGCCATGGGAACAAAACTTGCATTTAATGCAACATTTAATCCACAAAGTGATGGGCAATCAGATATGGTTTTTCAAATATTAGAGGATTGTTAAGAGCTTGTGTGCTAGATTTTCAAGGGAGTTGGGATGCGAAACTTCCATTAGTGGAGTTTACTTATAATAATAGCTACCAATCAACAATTGGAATGGCGCCTTATGAAGCATTATACGGTAGAAAATATAGATCTCCAGTTTATTGGGATAAAGTTGGAGAACGAAGCCTACTTGGTTCGAAAATAGTTCAACATATCACTAAAGTAGTGAAGAAGATACGAGAGAGAATGAAGAGCGCACAGAGTAAACAGAAAAGTTATACAGATAAATGGAGAAAAGATCTAGAGTTTTTCATTGGGGATCATGCTTAAAAGTAGCTCCCATGAAAGGTGTCATGAGATTTGAAAAGAAAGGTAAACTCGACCCAAGGTATGTTGGCCCATTCGAGATTCTCGAAAGAGTTGGTGATAAAGCTTATAGAGTGCTCTTACCTCTGTCATTATCTAGCTTATAGTTCACACTATTTTGTGGGTCAGTAGGAAAAAGAGTTGAGAACAAAAAGAATTTGACTTGTTAAAGTATTATGGAGGAATTATTCTATAGAAGAGGACCACATGGGAAAGAGAAGAAGAAATACAGAGCAAGTATCCAAAATTATTTGGTATGTTCAATTTTGAAGATAATTTTTTTATAAGAAATGAAGGATTGTAATACCTAATTCTCTTCTACATAGTCAATAATAAGCATCTTGTATGAATATGCATCTAATCAATGTGCATTATCGGATTATGACATACAAATAGAATGATTGCACAAATATGAATAATTATTACGATATGCTCCAGTTATGCTTTAACATGCATTAGTACATGAAATATGAGATCAAACTTTTATTTCTTGATTTAACATATTCCTTAAGTGCCTTTTTGTAGTGAAAAGTTTAGTATTTCGGTTAAGGAAGATTGATGTGTTGAATGTCTATAAAATAAATTATTCATATTGATCCATACTTGTTATTATAAAGTGATTATTTGTCTAAATATTTGCTTTACATATATTACACTTGGCTAAAAACTAAAAAATATGCAAACTGGCACAATTTGATTAGTTGGTTAACTAGGTTGCATGAAATTATTCTAAACCACATTACACTTGATTATAACACCAAAGTATCAATTTTTGTCATCTCCCTAGCCTATAAACGTGGCTCTTTGCATGAGAAGATACCAAACATGAGTCAACCAATCATCACCCTCTACTTACCTTTCTTTGAAATGTCAAATAAGCCATTTTTAGTCATATTTTCTTGTGGAAGCTCCTAAAAAACGACCAGCCCTTCTTCTCCAAGTTTCTTCTAAATTTCTACAATCTCATATCACAAAAATTGAATTCAATCCATAGAAATCTATAGAACACAAATTAGAACAAGTTTCTACCATTTTAAACTTGAAAACCATTGATTTTGGAGTTTAATTCCCATCTAATCAAGGTATATTCTTTTTCAATATTTTTTATGATGAATATATGGTATCTTGGATGGTTACATATTTTAGTATCTTTTTATATGGTTGTAAACTTAAGTGGGTTAGACTTAAAATCAAAATCAAGCTAGTTAAGTTAGTTTCTAACAAAATTGATAGTCTTGTGAAATATGCTTAATTTACTTGTTTCTATTAATCTAGTAATACTTATATTATGTTTGGAAGTACCTACAAATAATTGTGAACAATATCAATTAGGTTGCCTAATTGAAGGTTAGAATCAATTTAAGTTAGAAGCGAGTTTGAGTTATTTTAATTCAGATTATGTTCATTTTTTGTGGGATGCCCTAATAATTATGTTTGAATTATTAGTTATTTATTGGTTGCTCTAATATTTAATGACTTGAATTAGTAGTAAAATAGGAAGTATGCATTATTTTTGAAGTCATGTAATTGATATTGAATTGTTTACAAAAGATTGAAAAGTGTATTTGATTTTAATTAGAATAGATTATGTGATTTATTAAAAGGATATTGAAAGATACATGATTTGATTATGTTAGGTCTTTAACACATCCTATCTTCCAAAGAGATTGACCTTTTTACTTAGCACAAAGTGGACTTGAGGTAAGTTAAAACTTTTATTTGCTATATCACAATAATCATATAATATTGTTCATGTTTTAATATGATTGTCATTATTTGCCAAATGATGCAATGTTTGATACATACATGGTTCATGAAATATGATACTATATTAAGAATACAATGAGAGTTTTGAAAATGAATTATGGTACTTAATTAATTATCGGGTAGGCAAAGGACGCGAGAGGGACAGACGGACCCAACAAATAGTGGTAAATACTTGAGGTTGAAGAACCGGTATAGGAAAGTTACAAAAAATGAGACAGAATACGGAGGTTGAAAGACCAAATATGAAAATATCGTATTATTTATCTTATTGGCCAATCATTATGAACATGTTCCGAAAACCATGGTTAATTGCTATTAGTTAGGTAGCACACTTCAAGGGCCTAACGAATGATTTTTGAATGAAAGTTATTAAATTGAATAATGCATTCAATCATTTATATAATTTTCATGTACGCTATTTGTTATTGCATTAGTTTCACCTTACTGAGCCTTTAGCTCATGAGATTCATGTGATGCAGGTGAAAATGTATAAGTTTGGAGGTTGACTGAGTCTCTAGAGCGGCCAGACAGAGATTTGTTCATATGCCATGCTTTGTGTTATTTTGTAGCATATTTTGAAAATTTTGTTTTGTTTTAAATAAGTTGCTCTATTATGATTTTGTAAACAGATGTAATCATTTTTTATTTATGTATATGGTGTGTTTAAAACGAAATGAAATAACATATGAATTCAAGTTCTTTCTCTTATAGCCAAAAAAGAAACTTTTATTAAAACTATAACTCTAGTATTGATGAAAAGTTAATATTTCTTGACTTAACTGCAACAACTTATTTAGGTTCTACAATTAGGTTAAGGGGTATTACAATTTGTGGTATCAAAGTGGAGGTTTAGTCATTCCTGAAGACAGAAAAAATGTATATTAACACATCTTGGTTGGAAAATTCGGTCAACTATTTGTTTATTTACTTTTTATGTTTACTTAATTTGATTTCATTTTATGTTATTATCATAATTATGCATTTATTATTAGCTAATGAGTAGAATGAGATTGGTCAATGCATATCAGGTCATGACACCAAAAGGAAGACAATGGATGATCGTGAGGGTAATCATAGTGTGGTGAATAATTTGACCGATCATTCAACAACAGACTAGAATGCATGGTGAACATATACAACAATTGCTAGATATGCAACAAAAAAGCCGATAATAGAATCAATGATTTCCTCCATCACAAGCTCGATATGATACTTCACAAATTGTATATGAGAAATTTAGAAAGATGGAACCTATTGATTTTAATGATGGGTCTGATCCCATGGTTGCAGAGGAATGGATGAAATATTTGGACACTATCTTTGACTACATGCAAATTGATGATGATGAGAATGTACTTTGTGCAATTTTCTTGTTGAAGAAGGATGCTAAAACCTGGTGGGAAGGAGCTAAACTTGTAGTGAATATAGAAGAGCTAACTTGGAGAGGTTTAAAATAATCTTTTATGATAAGTATTTCACCAGAGATGCCAGGTCGCTCAAAGTAAAAGAATTCATGGAGTTAAAATAAGGAGAAATGTATGTATGTGATTATGTGCGAAATTTTGAAAAGGGTTGTAAGTATGTACCATACATCACCCAAGACAACAATGAGAAGATGAATTATTTCCTGAGGGGCCTTAATCCTGAAATTAGAAGAAATGTGAGAATGTCTTCAATAACAAAGTTTAGAGAACTAGTGGACAAGGCTTTGATAGTTGACTTAGATGAGAAAGAGATTGAGAAATTCCACTAACAAAAGAAGCAAATATTCACTCCAAGAAATTTGAACAAGTGGAAGAAAGGAGAGCAAAAATTAAACTAAGGGAATGAAAATATCCTAGAGTTGGATAGACTTCTACTATAGTTGAAAGGCCTAAATGTGCTAAGTGTGGGAAGAATCATTTTGGGAATACTTTAGTGGTACTAATCGTTGCTTTAAGTGTAAAAATCCTGGACATATAGCAAAGAATTGCCCAACAGTATATGGGAGAGTATATGCAATGGCACAAGAACAAGCTAATACAGATGCTTCTGTAGTCATATGTACTATTTTAATTTTTAGGATACTTGCAATTGTATTGATAGATTCTGGATCTACGCATTCATTTGCATCATGTGCATTTGCAAGAAAATTGGGCATTACACTAGATTTATTAAAAGTAAAGTACAGTGTGACTGTTCCCTCCGGGGAAGAAACAGATTCCAACCAAATGTTAAGGGATTGTTCTATTCAAATTAGTGATAGAACTCTCTGTGCAGATCTCGTTGTTTACCGATGCCAAAAATTTTGACGTTATTTTAGGTATGGATTAGATTACCAAATATCATGCAACAATTGATTGTAATAAAAAGATTATGATTTTTTAGCCACCCGGAGAAGAACAATTTGTATTTAGTGGTACCTCATTATCTTGATCCTTACCAATTATAACTGCTTTGAAAGCTCAAAAGATGTTGAATAAAGATTGTGTTGGATATTTAGCAAGTGTACTGGACACTTGGTCGAAGCACAATTGAAGCCAAAAAATGTAGATGTGGTTCAAGAATTTCTTGAGGTATTACCAGGACTGCCACCAGATTGAGAGATTGAATTTGTGATTGATGTTATGCCAGGAACTACTCCTATTTCTAAAGCATCATACCGAATGACACCAATTGAATTGAAAGAGTTAAAGGTTTTATTACAAGAATTGCTTGATAAGGATTTTATTCACCTTAGTTATTCTCCTTGGGGAGCACCTATGTTGTTCGTGAAAAAGAAAGATAGTACATTGCGGTTATGCATTGATTGTAGAGAGTTGAATAAAGTAACAATCAAGAATAAGTATCCACTTCTAAGAATAGATGATTTGTTTGATCAATTGCAAAGAGCATCGATATTTTCTAATATTGATTTGCGCTCTGGGTATCATCAATTGAAAATCAATGAAGAAGACATAAATTTCTAGTGATGCCTTTCGGTTTAACCAATGCCCCTATAGCTTTTATGGATCTAATGAATATGATGTTCAAGCAATATCTCGATAAATTTGTGATTATGTTTATTGATGTTATCCTAATTTATTTACATGATAAAGAAGAGCACAAGGAACATTTAAAGATTATGCTACAAGTTCTTAAGGAAAAAGCAGTTGTATGCTAAATTCAAGAAGTGCGAATTTTGGCTTGAGCAAGTAGTATTCCTAGGTTATGTAGTATCCAAGAATGGTACTTCTGTTGATCCAAGCAAGGTAGAAGCTGTCATTAAGTGCCAACACCAATAAATATATCAGAAGTAAGGAGTTTCTTGGGATTAGCAGGGTACTATCGATGATTTATTCAAGGACTTTCAAAGATAGCAACTACATTGATAATGTTGACAAGAAAGAATGCGAAGTTCTTGTGGACCGATGCTTGTGAAAGAAGTTTTCAAGAATTGAAACATAAATTAACTACAACTCTTATTCTTACCATTCCAACAGGAACTAGTGGATTCGTGGTGTATAGTAATGCTTTTAAAAATGGTTTGGGTGCTGTTTTAATGTAAAATGGGAAGGTTATTGCCTATAATTCAAGGCAATTGAAGAAGTATGAAAAGAATTATCCAACCCATGATTTGGAACTTGTTGTTGTAGTTTTTGCCTTGAAAATCTAGAGAATATTTGTATGGTGAGAAGTGTGTGATATACACAGATCATAAGGGTTTGAAATACTTCTTTACCTAAAAGGAGTTGAATATGAGACAAGAAGATGGTTAGAACTTGTGAAGAATTACGATTGTGTGATCAACTATCATCTTGGTAAAGAGAATGTGGTTGCAGATGCATTGAGAAGGAAATCCACATCTTCTCTTTTTGTCATACAAAAGTCAATATTACTGGATTTGCAGTGATTAGAGCTTGAAATTGTATCTAAAGGGAAAAAGTGTTCGTTGTCAACCTTAGTATTGGAACCTGCACTTCAAGATAGAATTAGAGAATGTCAAAAGGTGGATATGCATTTGTATAGATTAAAAAGAAAGATTGAGGCTGGAAAGAGGCCAGACTTCTCTATTACTGATGATGGAATTATTCGATATAAAGAGAGACTGTGTGTGTCGTTTAACAATGCCATGAAAGGAGACATTTTAGAAGAAACTCATACCACTCTGTACTCAGTACATCCAGTTAGCACAAAAATGTATAAAGACTTACAACAACATTATTGGTGGCCTAAAATGAAGAGAGATATAGCAAAATTTATGGTTGAATGTCTAACTTGTCAACAAGTTAAGATTGAACATCAAAGACCATCAAGGTTGTTGAAGCTATTGTTGTTGATTCGAGAGTGGAAATAAGAGCACATTATAATGGACTTTATACTTGGATTACCTAGAACACAAAAGGGGTATAATTCCATATGGGTGATTGTTGATAAATTAACTAAATCAGCCCATTTTTTTCTAGTGAATTCCACATACAATATGGACCAGTATGCTAAAAAATATATTAAAGAGATAGTCAGGTTACATGGGGTGCCAGTTTCAATAGTGTTCGACAGAGATCCTAAGTTTACATCTATATTTTGAAAGAGCTTACACAGTGCCATGGGAACGAAACTTGCATTTAATACAACATCTAATCCACAAAGTGATGGGCAATCAGATAGGGTTATTCAAATATTAGATGATTGTTAAGAGCTTGTGTGCTAGATTTTCAAGGGAGTTGGTATGCGAAGCTTCTATTAGTGGAGTTTACTTATAATAATAGCTACCAATCAACAATTGGAATGGCACCTTATGAAACATTATATGGTAGAAAATATAGATCTCCAGTTTATTGGGACGAAGTTGGAGAACGAAGCCTACTTGGTTCGAAAATAGTTCAACATATCACTAAAGTAGTGGAGAAGATACGAGAGAGAATGAAGATCGCACAGAGTAGATAGAAAAGTTATGCAGATAAATGGAGAAAAGATCTAGAGTTTTTCATTGGGGATCATGTTTAAAAGTAGCTCCCATGAAAGGTGTCATGAGATTTGAAAAGAAAGGTAAACTCAATCCAAGGTATGTCGGCCCATTCGAGATTTTCGAAAGAGTTGGTGATAAAGCTTATAGAGTGGCCTTACCTATGTCATTATCTAGCTTATAGTTCACGATATTTTGTGGGTCGATAGGAAAAAGAGTTGAGAACAAAAAGGATTCGACTTGTTAAAGTATTATGGAGGAATTATTCTATAGAAGAGACCACGTGGGAAAGAGAAGAAAAAATACAGAGCAAGTATCCAGAATTATTTGGTACGTTAAATTTTGAGGACAAAGTTTTTATAAGGAATGAAGGATTGTAATTCATAATTCTCTCCTACATAGCTAATAATAAGCATCTTATATGAATATGCATCTAATCAATGTGCATTATCGGATCATGATATACAAATAGCATGATTGCACGAACATGAATAATTATTATGATATGCTCCAGTTATCATTTAACATACATTAGTACATGAAATGTGAGATCAAACTTTTATTTCTTGATTTAACATATTCCTTAAGTGTCTTTTTGCAGTGAAAAACTCAGTATTTCGGTTAAGAAAGATTGATGTGTTGAATGTCCATAAAATAAATTATTCATATTGATCCATACTTGTTACATTCTAAAGTGATTATTTGCCTAAATATTTGCTTTAAATATGTTACATTTGGCTAAAAACAAAAAGTAAGCAAAATGGTGCAATTTGATTGGTTGGTTGATTAGGTTGCATGAAATCATTGTAAACCACATTACACTTGATTAGAATACCAAAGCATCAATTTTTATCATCTCCCTAGCCCATAAATGTGGCTTTTGGCATGAGAAGACTCCAAGCATGATGCAACTAATCATCACCCTCCACTTACTTCTCTTTGAAATGTCAGAAAAGTTATTTTAGTCATATTTTCTTGTGAAAGCTCCTAAAAAACGACCAGCCCTTCTTCTCCAAGTTTCTCCCAAATTTCTACACTCTCATATCACAAAAATTGAATTCAATCCATAGAAATTTATAGAACACAAACTAGAACAAGTTTCTACCATTTTAAGCTTGAAAACCATTGGTTTTGGAGTTTAATTCCCATCTAATCAAGGTATATTCTTTTTCAATATTTTTTATGATGAACTTATGGTATCTTGGATGGTTACAAGTTTTAGTATCTTTTTGTATGATTGAAAACTTAAGTGAGTTAGACTTAAAGCCAAAATCAAGCTAGTTAAGCTAGTTTCTAGCAAAATTGATAGTCTTGTGAAATATGCTTAATTTACTTATTCCTATTAATCTAGTAATACTTCTATTATATTTGGAAGTGCCTATAGATAATTGTGAATAATATCAATTAGTTTGCCTAATTGAAGGTTAGAATCAATTTAAGTTAGAATCAAGTTTAAGTTATTTTAATTCAGATTATGTTCATATTTTGTAGGATGCCCTCATAATTATGTTTGAATTATTAGTTATTTATTGGTTGCCCTAATATTTAATGACTTGAATTAGTAGTAAAATAGGAAGTATGTATTATTTTTGAGGTCATGTAATTGATATGGAATTGTTTACAAAAGATTGAAAAGTGTATTTGATTTTAATTAGAATAGATTATGCGATTTATTAAAAGGATATTGAAAGGTACATGATTTGATTATGTTAGGCTTTTAACACATCCTATCTTCCAAAGAGATTTACCTTTTCACTTAGCAAAAAATGGACTTGAGGTAAGTTGAAACTTTTATTTGTTGTATCACAAGAATCATATAATATTGTTCATATTTTAATGTGATTGTCATTATTTATCAAATGATGTATTGTTTGATACATATATGGTTCATGAAGCATGATACTATATTAAGAATACAATTAGGGTTTTGAAAAGGAACTATGGTATTTAATTAATTGTCGGGTAGGCAAGGGACGCGGGAGCGACCAGCGGACCCAACAAATGATAGTAAATACTTGAGGTTGAAGAATCGGTATAGAAAAGCCACAAAAAATAAGACATAATATGAATGTTGAAAGACCAAGTATGGAAACCGCGTATTATTTATCTTATTAGCCAATCACTATGAATATGTTCCAAAAACCACGGTTTATCTCTATTAGTTAGGTAGCACACTTCAATGGCCTTAATGAATGATTTTTGAATGAAAGTTATTAAATTGAATATTGCATTCAATCATTTATATAATTTGTATATACGATATTTGTTATTACATTTGTTTCACCTTACTGAGCCTTTAACTCATTAGATTTATGTCATGCAGATGGAAATGTATAAGTTTACAAGTTGACTGAGTCTTTAGAGTGGCCAGACAAAGATTTGTTCATATGCCATGTTTCAAAGCCTATTTTGAAAACTCTATTTTATTTTTAAATAAGCCGCTCTGTTATGGTATTGTAAATAGATGTACTCAGTTTTGATTTATGTATATAGTGTGTTTAAAATGAAATAAAACAACAAATGAATTCAAGTTCTTTCTCTTATAGCCAAAAATGGAACTTTTATTAAAACCATAACTCTAGTATTGATGAAAAATTAATATTTCTTAACTTAACTGTATCAGCTTATTTAGGTTCTGCAGTTAGGTTAAGGGGTGCTATAGTTTGTGGTCCAAATTTTTTCCAAAATAACCCTGAGGCCCTTTCATTTTTCTTGGCTTTTCTTCAAAAAAAAAAAAACTGAAATCCTTCCCATTTTCTTGGATTTTTCTCCATTTTCCTCCATGTTTTTAGGTAAAAGCACCCACCAATGTTGTCTTGTGAGTTGTCTTTTTTAAAGTCCTCCAAAAAAAAGTCCTGAAAATCAGATTTAAAAATTGAGTTTTAACTTTTCCGCGAACTGGAGCTGTGACCACAAACCATCTATCTGAGCACAAAATGAACTGGTGTCATGGCTCCAATTTTTGGCACCACGATGCTAAACATTCTGTCCTTCGGCACCGCGACTATGATTTTGGGCATCGCGGCGCCAAACAATCTGTCTTCTAGTGCTATATGGTCTAATCATTCTTATTTAAAGCCACTTTTGACCTCTTTCTACTCTTGCTTAGCTTTTGATGTCTTCTAAGAAATTGTAGATATGTGTCTTAGCTTTCCATAGATACTTTAATAAACTTAATATGATATCTAGAGATAGATTTATGCCTAAAATACCAAGATATATCATATCAAAAAATTTCAATCCAATACTAACCATTAAACTCGATATTTCTATTTGGAATTGAAATAATTGGATTTTGTGATAAACATAAAAGTTGAAGATGTATTTTTTAAATTTCCAAGAATCAAGAATTAAGTTAATATGATATTAGGGCAGATAGGTATGTTTGAAATACAAAAACTGTCATCTATAACATTACAATTCAAAAAATGCATTTTTCTAAAGTTGTTATTTTTAGTTGTAGATTGTGAGTTATCATATCGTACACATTGGAATAAATTATTAAGCATCGATTATAGTATAATTGTGCTTGGAATTTCAAAAATATTTCTGTACACACAAAGTCAAGAAAAGAGTTCAAATATTTAGGAATCGATACCAGGAGTTTTCTGAAATAATGTTAACTACCAAAGTATTCATTATAATATGACATGTAACGTATTGCAAGTAGATAGATAGTATTGGAGCCACATTGCAATAGTACTATTTTGTATTTTAATTGGTCTTAGATTTTGTATAATGATTGCAATAAATTTTTTTGTAACATAGTTTAACATGCTGTCAAAGTTGTATTCGCTCAAGACACTTCAACAATAATATTTTAGGACCAATAATTTGTATGTACTATGGGAGTAACCTTTTCACATTTACTTTTGTCAGGGCAATTGAGATAGACTTTGTAGATGAGCCAGGATTTACTACAGAAGCTATGTTACTAGTTTCGGGTGATTTAGATGATGATGATGCTAAACTTGCACTGATAAATGACTTATTAAGACTCTTTTCGTGCTTTCTTGAATGGTTTGATTATTCAACTTGGATTAGTAATTATGTTATCTTAAAAATTTTCATTCAAATATGTACAATGTTGGATGTTAAACTCTTGCTTTGGTATGGTTTTGAAGCTAATATTTTTTCTTTTATGTACGATGGATATATTATCATGGCGAGATGTTGTCAGCCCCTAATTAAATTTCAATGATTTTATTTACTAATTTATTTGTCTAAGTTTCATATTTTTAACAATTGATCATTGAGTTTAGCTTCATTAGTTCAAAGTTGGTCACTTACAAGGATATAAAAATTTCTACTCATTTGTATATTCTTTTACCAACCTCCTATATTATGTAATGACCTGAGGGTTGGTATGATCTGGTATGCATCTGACTCTTAGTAGATACCCTTTCATTTATATTTACATACTAGCATCGTATTCAATTGATCAATTACATGTAATTTAACGAATAGTGAAATTTAGAACCACCAAATACTTCTTAAATATCAAAAATACTTTCATTGTGCTGTTGTACTACTAAAACCTAAATGAGCCAAAAAACTAGCACGTGTTCTAAATAACATAATGTGCACAAAGATATAGAGCAACAACAATTTGCCTAATGTTCACAAAAATTCCTAACAAACTTTTACTTTACATATAGGATTTACCCAACAAGTCTTGCAAAATATGTAGTATAAGGCTACCTAATATAAATATCTAGAATGTAGCAACCATAGAAGCCAAAATCTAACTACAGACTATACGACCACAAAGAATATTCCATGATAAGTTATATTTGTCTAAATAATATCATTCGAACTATCTCTGCTCTAGCTTCATTTAGAAGGTTAAAGAACAGGTAAATGTCTCAACTGTAGTTCACTAGAAGCTTTGTCACGTATATTTTTTGGGTCATAGTCCATTATTCAACCTACCCAATACAACACAGAGAACTATTCTTTTCTCATAAACATCGAACTTATACCTCATCCTCTTCACAATGTCCCATCATGCCAACAATTCTGTTGTCATCAGACTTTCTTTTCTTTGCCTTTGTTAGTTTGCTAGAAGTACTTCCAGAAGATTGACATACCGACAATAATGATATGGCAAATATGTCCATCCATCTATATCATCTATTTTTTTTCATACCAATATCCAACTGATCATTTGCCGCAACGTCAAAATCCTCGCCATGCTCACATGTGGCCTTAGATTTACCAAATATTTTACTCCAAGCATAGTAGAAGGAAAATGATTTGAACCTCATGGTTCGGGCATTAGCATCCATCTTAAATGTAGGGTACACATAAATTAAATTATATCTTATAATCAAATGTTAAATTTGATAAAATTATATATATGAAAGAAGTGCTTAAATTTAAAGATATCTTGACATATTTTCCCCACACGCTATTACTATCAGCAGTAACTATATGGGCAGTCGTAATCCAATCAAAACCTGAACGTGATAGCATACTAAACAAACTTTCATAATTTTTCTTCTAGACATGGATCTCAGAATGATGTGGGGGTTTGCACATAGGTCAGACTTGAGGAAGGCTTTCATCATTGACTTCTCTAGAACAACAAATAACCCGTCCTAAACCCATTTTCACATTTTCAATCTAGAGGGATTATATCTTTCAATGAATTAATTAACATCTCTTCATCCCTCAATATCTATACTCGCTGGTGATTGTTTGTCTTTTTCCAAGGTTTGATAGAATTTCTGCAACTACTTTCACCCTTCATTTAACATATGTAATATGCACCCAATAAACAATCAATTAGATACAAACATCAAGTTAATAAAATTGTAACCAAAAGTTACTACAAATATGTGCATTTTAACATAGATCTTTGCTACAACTATTAAATCAATCATTAGTAAAAAGATGATTCATTAAGGAATAACAAATAATTCTCCTTAATTTATTTGAGATAATATCTACATGATAAACAAACTTGATAAATAATAAATATTTACACTCAACAATCAAAACTTATAATAATGTCGTAATGAAGCACTAATCATTACCTAGTGCTACTAAACAATCACTAAAAAGAGGATTCATAAAAGAATAGTAGACAATGGCCACACGAGTGACCATAAAAATACTATTTATGCACAATATACATACAACTTAGAAACAGAGCTAAAGTCTGATGGTGTCCTAGATATTTGGTACAACACAGTCATTATTATATACGAAAAAATGATTCAACATTCTCATCTCTATTGATGATACATGGTAGCAGCTAAATTGTCCTTGCAACTTGACCATTATTAAGTAGACTCAACAGCCTCAACATAGTCATCATTGTCATCATCACGTGGCTCTTTATTATCCACAATGAAGTTATCTAGAGCATCATTTTGCATCTCAGTTTGAATCAGTTATGAATTAAACATCAAGCTATAATAATGCAATTTTGTACTTTAATCGAATAGTATGAAAAACTTCTCAGAATAGCCCAACGCACTTTTAACAAACCAATGCCTTTTCAATTACGTTGTGAGCTTTTAAATGCTTCATATGAATAACTCTTCTTTATTCTGTGGGGTTGAGTTCTCTTCGCCACAATTGTCCAGGTGATACCTTTCACCTCTATATGAGGTCTCCCCAATTGTCTAGGAAATACCTTTCACCTCTATATGAGGTTAAGAATTATTTATCATCAAGTTTTCTATAATAGATGAAACATGATAAACTACTATTTAGAATGGTACAAAGGTAAATTATGAAAATTTAATAGTAATTAACTCTAATAAGATCAATACATATATATGGACTACAATAATTTATCCCTTAGAACTCACAAACCATTATTCCTCGTAACCATATCTCACAAAATCTTGGAATTTGCAGCACTCCCTTGCTAACCACTTAAGACATAGATGAATTTCATTTTCTGATTGTAGGCTCCTAGAACATTCCCAACAACATCACCTTTTCTATTGTGATAATTACCCTTCTCACATAATCGAACTCTCACTTTTGATGTACGTCCTATCTAAAGTGCCTAAATAACCCTATCAAAAAATCAAAGTAGCCATTCAAATATATCACGTTCATACGATATTAATCAACTTAATATATGTTTTCACAGTTTTGATTTAGCTCACAAATGTTTAAGAAAATACCTTGACCCATTTCCACCTTTCATTCATACAATATTTAGGAATAGGGATTGGATCCATGAGCAGTAACTAATGTAGCTTTATTATGGCATTGAGAACTCCACGGAAGTGCTTACTAACTATTTGACTAGATCTCATA
Source organism: Paulownia fortunei (assembly GCA_019321725.1). NCBI lineage: Eukaryota > Viridiplantae > Streptophyta > Magnoliopsida > Lamiales > Paulowniaceae > Paulownia > Paulownia fortunei. The sequence goes on from CM033112.1 coordinate 7,404,300, forward strand.
AAATTGTGACTCATAATAGGATTTTTCTTGTGATGGGCAAGTATTACCGAGAATATAGCTACTTGTGCACTTATACTAAGATTGCAATTAGAAACTACGTCACCTACATGTTCTATGAGTTGTCACAGTCGATCACAATAATTCCTACTTATCCTCAAGTTGTTGATCCAAGCTACAAAATTAAGTTCGATAATATCTTACAAATGACTTACTTGTTTTGGAACTTTAGTGTTTGTGAATCATATTACGTAATGCGGATGAGTGTAGAAGTTTATCACTGTTATAATAGTACAAAAAGATCATGAGAAATGTTACACTCTCTAACATAATCTATTATAATGTGAGTAAAATCTCATTGGTACTTGGTGAAATTTTTATCCTATTTCAAAAATGGCATATATTACAACCTCACACATGTAATCTTCAAACATATAGGAATATAACATGTTTAACATCATTCATTGTCAAATTATACATATGTACAAATGTTGTTCAGTGAACATTGTAAGGAACATATCAACGATTAACAAACAATTTAGTCTACTTGCATTGTTCACTTTACTGAGGATTTTAATTAGATTGCTCTTCTTTTATTCAAGAAGTTGTTAAGGGAAAAAATACCGCAGTGATTACTGAAAATTCCTCTATAACCAAACAACCACATCCTATCATTTTCTTGACTTTATGAATATCACTGTCATTTGAAAATGTTGTAAAGATCCTACCCCCAAAACTTTCAATAACATAATTCATTCTATTTTGAACCTACTTCTATTAAACTTTATCTCACGTCACAATGCTACAAATTTGAAACTACTATACTAGCCAACACACTACTCCCATTTTTATATATGTTTTGAGGATTATAGCTTTTAAACTACCCAACCCTAAAATTTGTCTTAATTTCACATAACTATGGGATATTATGATTCAAAAATAAAGTAAAATACTACCTAAATCCAAATAGGAATTAACTCATAACCAACAAATATATATATATATATGAAGGATTCAACAAAAGTGGACCATTAGGGTGAAATGAACAATTATTTTATTTTTGTAATAAAATATAATGAAAACTAATTGGTAGATGGCAACTTCGATCAAGAGGCAAGATAGGCAACAACTTTATATTCTTGGTTGGTTGGTGTGTGAGAAATCCATGGACAAGTAAGAAGCTGGGTAGATGAAATGGAGATTAGGACAAGTAGGCTTTCTAAAAATGATATGGATTGGCTCGAAGGGTAGCAAATATAATTTTATATTGAATTTCAAGAACTAGGTCGGATAAATGTATCACACCCCTAGACCCGATTGTAATCAGGCCAAAAATTTGAACTTGTGTCGGACTTGATATTATTACGTGGGCCGCCATCTATGAAAGTATATGATGAATTGAGTTTGATAACTTAATAAATCAGGCCTAATAGGCCAAAGTCAACGAGCTAGACTTGATTTAAGGGATTGAATTGTCATTCACCCCAATCCCATTATCCAAACAACCCTAGTGGTATAAACTTTTTGGAGAGAGTCCCTTTTTCGGGATATGCAGGATATCTTGGTTTGGGAAAACTGGTTAAAAAGAGAAATGAATGCTCCTCTATCTGTGGTTATTGCTTTGGGATCCTATAATTCATCGCTACTAACTAGAATTAGTTCCTGGGCTAAGAAGAGCTCCCCTGTAAAGCATTTGATTCAACTTTGGGCAATGGCACTTTGAAAGAAAGGGAACTTATTGGGTTGGGAGAGCCTGGAGCTCCTTTCCTATTTCATATTGTGGACAATCAATTAGCGGGCAGGCACTTCTATTCCATAGTATGGAAGCAACTTCTATGTCCATAGTTAAGCTACCTTAGGATAGGGAGAGTGCCTTAGTTCACCGATTGCAGTTGGAGTAGATCTATCTGGTTTGATACGATACAGTACAATACGAGACAATGGAATGCAATGGGATAGATGGTAGAGGGCTGCCTAAGCCCAAAAGCGATGATTCACTTGTCCCCTTGTCCATAGGGACCTCGTGGCATACAACCGAAATGACTCCCGCTAGATAATCGCCCATTTCTCTCTTTTTACAGCCTCGTGGACGGACTCTTTCTAGATAGGTAGAAGTGCTTGCTCTTAAAGAGATGAAAGCTTCAAGCCAATCGATCGGGTAAGCCATGGGCATGGATGAGTGAACTCGATGCTAGGTGATCGAAAAGCAACCTGGATCTACTATTTATCTTATTGATCACCGAGTCCCAAGTATGCTCCACCAGAGGAAGATTCCTAATTCGTGGAGACCCTAAGTCAACTACGAAAGAACTGAAAGTCGATCTGATTTTGCTAGTTAGTAGCTGGAACTAGCACTCTCTTTGGCACTGTCTTTCTGCTTTGACTGACTGGCTTGGCTGGAAGGGAAAATAGAGATAGATAAATGGCTTGAATCGCTAATGAAAATAAACAATTTAATAATTTAGTCATTGAGGAGCATATTTTATTGCCAAATTTGGTGACCTAAGAATAATTATGTTTCATCATAAGGGTTTACGGTGTAAAATTCTTTTGGTTGCTTTGTTGACAGGTGGCACTCACTGGGGGTAGACAACACAATTTTCATAACTTGAGGGATCAACATGCATTTCTTATAAAATTTCGAAAAATCCATGAAGAGAAGAAAAAACCCAAAGAAAAATAAGGAAGGAATCCTCCCTCAGAATCAGAATAACTGTAAAACACATACATAAGCTACTTATATTAGGGTTTTCCTCTTTTCCTTCTCCCCTCGTTGGATCAAATACTCGAAGCCGTATCGAATCGTTTCGCATTTCTGCAGCTTTCCTCCGAATTTCAGTGAGTTTCACCTACTGCATCTTTCGTATATGTTTTTTCTGTCCTGGTTGAATTGTTGGTTTTGTTTATTTCTGGAGAAAAAAGAAGGAATTCTCTTAGGAATTGGATTCTTGGTTTTTTCTTTTAGATTTTCATCTCGCGGGTTTGTTGGAGAGGTTGATTTTTGGGAATTTCATTTTGTGGGTTTGTGGGATTATAGTTTATTCAGTTTGATTCTGTTGCGTATTTTCCCATTTCTCAGTGATGTAATTTAGATGGACAAGAAATGTGTGATTTTGGATTGGTTTGGGATGGACTTAATAATATTTTTCTGCCTATTCGAGTACATTAGATTGAGTGGTGGTGGCATTCTAAATATTAAGAACTAAACTTGGATATTGCAATACGATTCTTATTGGTCCTATTCTTAACCCCTACGATCCTAAAATCCATATTATCCGGGAAGAAGGTGAAGGTGAGATTCATTTCCTCCTTGTCAGTACATAATGCTTGGGTATTAATTTAAGCTGCTAGAAGAAGTAGGTTCACTGTAAAGAATGATGGCCTTTGAACTTCAGATTACTCAATTGACTTGCCACTTGAGAGTCCCCTTGGAAGAGTAACTTTTTGCTTTAAAAGGCTTATCACTGTCACCTTTTCTCATCATTCTTCTTTTCTCAGTTATCTGTATGCATTCATCAGCAAATTTGGCTACTTTCTTTTTAGTGAACTAAATAGTATTTTTTGTTTGAACTCAGATCGGTTAACTTTTTTTCTTCTGTTTTGTTTCAGAGAGTTTCTTGAGAGGCATTATTTTAACAGTTTTCTAATTGTTCTTGATGTGGAGGATGCTGTGAACATAGATCTCTTGGATTACTAGTTTAGTTTGGTTTTGAGATGCATGGTCAAGGGAACTACACTACTCAGGTTGGGCAGGATCCTTATGCTCCCCCACCTGCATTTCAGCAACGCCCTGCTGCCGCCGCTCCTCCTCCACCTCCTTCCCATCATGGCCCACTTGCTCCACAACCACAAGTTATTCAACAAGGACATCCATCTTTTCATCTTACACCAGGCATCCTTGCATATCAGCACGCCCTACCAGTGTTCCTCACCAAGGTCCACCAGCCCTGGTTGTATCAAGTGGAATGAGTTCTGCTCAATCTTACTTGTCTCATCCCCAACCTCCACAAGTGCATGTAAGCAGCCAGATCTCTCATCCCTATCCAACTTCCGAGCAACGTGTGCCATGGAGTCAAAATGCACATCAACATACGCCAACAGCACCTCTTCCAGGTCCAAGCGCATATCCACTGCCTTCTTCACAAGGGCATACTCTGGAAAGAGGTCCACCCCATCAAACCCCATCTCATGCTCCCCCACCCCCCGTGCCACCTTACTCATCTAGTTCTAATTTTTTGACGTCTGATCCATTTGGATCCTCTATGCTTTCAATGCGGCAACATTCCTATCTACAACCTATGGGGCCCCTGCCGCCTCCACGTCCACGTCCACCTCCACCTCCACCCTCTTCCCCTCCTGGAGTTCCACCTCTTCCACCATCTTCACCACCATCAGATATTCTCTCAAAGAATGATGGAAGCTGCAGCTTGAAGGACTTATTAGATGGGAATAATTTGATATTGGAACGTCCACATCCAGTGAAGCCTGTGGAAGATAGAAGTGTACATCAAATTGAAGTTCCCTGTCAGCACACTGAAAACAATGGACTTGAAATGGAATCAGCGGATGCTGTTGTCGCTCATTCACCTGCTGATTCTGATATGGATATGGAAGGTTAGCCTAATAGTCCTTATCAGACACTTGTTAATATGCTGCTGAGATGTAAGCATCTGAATTGACTTATTTTATTTTTACTCTTAGCCTCTAAATGCTCCATTTGGTCCAAACAGCAGTACTTGTTTAAAATTTGAGTCTGGACTAAGAAATTCTTATTGTAGGGCAGTCCATTTTATAAATGATAGGATTGTAAGTGTTTTCATTTTTTTTTCTTCTTACTAGCTCAAGATCCAATCGATTTGCACGGACACCATAGTACAAATTCTTCAATGCTGGGGACATCCCTGAAGAGCGGATTTCTTGACATATATGTGCTATGTTGTTAGATGGTCAAGAAACTGTTTTCTATGTTCTTTAAGTATATCACGAGATAATTCTACATTTCTGGTGGATGATGAGTTCCTAATATTTATAATATAGGAATTGGCTTAATACTATGTTGTACTCTGAAAGTTTAGCTAATCATTGGCAAACTTATTTGGAATAAATTACTAAAACAAATACTTGTTTTTTGACATTTTGCTTTTTCCAATGTAGTGCTAGACATAACAACATAATTTATTTAGTCTTTGTGTAGTATAATTTTGTATCAGATAAACTCAGTTTAACATGATTAAGATTTTGTGTTAGTAAGTGCTATTTTCGCATATGGGAATATCTTGGTATTGTATGCCACATTACTGAATAATAGAATAGACATTTTTTTGCAAGAATTTTCCCACCAAACTGAATGGAGATGCTATCCATTTATCTCTATTCTTTTTTACTTAAAAGGTGAATTTTCGTTTCCTTTGTGATGTCTCTTAATGTAAAGGGAAAATTACTGAATATTCAGCTTGCTTGCTAAGTATGATTGCTTGTGAAGAGAATTGCTATGGGTGGCGTTCGTTTCTTATTTGGGTTAACCAAGTATTTTGTATTAGAGAAATTGTTTTTCCATATTTTATTAGCCATCGCAGCAGTTTTTTTGGAATATTTTCTGTTTCATTTTCAGTTTTTGTTCAAGGTAAAAATTCTCAATCAAAGATTAGTTTGTAGAAGAATCTAATCATTGTGGGTCACCTATTGTTCTTTGTTTGGTAATTTTGAAAATAAGTCAGCTATTTTTCTTTGTTTGGTAATTTGGAAAATAGAAGAGGGGTTGGAAAAGAATTTTGAATGAGAAAAGTTTTTGAATCTATGTAAGTTGTTCATATAATCTCTATTATATTGTTGAATGATTTTCCTTTTTACTTCAGTATAAATACAACCTGGAAAATTTGATTTGTCTTCCACCATTTTTTTCATTCAGAAAGTCTCAAATGCACTGGAGCAATGAGGAACTGCTATATTTGGTTTTCACAATTACTCATTTATCTTGTTTTTGTGATTTGTAAGCCATAAAAAAAAGTTTTTGTTTTGTATGTTCTGGAATTATTCCACTAATATGCCCAATTTTCAAGCTAAATGTTATCTGCTATTATCAGTGTCATATAGATATATATATGTTTGTATGCATGTGTATTATACATTGTGCTTATAAATGTAAGGAACGCTAGTAAAGAATGCCAATGGTATATATGCTAATGTTCATTTTCTGTGGTGCTTCTAGATGATATCACTCACCCTGATGAGGAGAAAAAGAATTGCTTATTGAATAATTCGAATGATGAGTGCATTTCAATATCTCAAGAAGATTATGTGAAAGAGCAGCTACAAGCTTTGCATCATGCTGGAGGACATAGACTTCCTAAAGTTGATCTACATGGAAATTTATTGTTTGCTGAAGCCTCAGTAACAAAGGACCAAAGAGGAGGTATAAAACTAATCCTGCTGTTTTCTGTCGCCTTGATGATGATCGTTGCCTGTGGTTCTTTCTTCACACACTATCACAAAAATGGCACATGCCTGCTCCTTATTTTGTCACTTCCCCAATCTTCCCTTGCTATGTGGATAATCCATCAATAATCCAGGATTGTGCTGGTAATTTTTTATCGCTAATTGAGAACTTGTAATGCCCTCCATTTCTCTGTCCTTTTCTTTCTGCAACAGTTATCTTATCTTTTCTGTTCTATTATATGTTTGAACTTTACTTTTTATATTCACTGGCGTGAGGATTATAATGACTTCTTTACAATCATCTACTTAAATTTTTCCAATCTTCAAACTACTGTTGTGATACATGGAGTTTTTTGATACTTCTGCAGTTCAGCTGGAGATATTTACTTTTTTTTTTATTTGTTTTTCCAATTCTATTTATGCTCTAATTGGCTTGGTTTCCTCAAAAAATACAAGTAGTGGTTCTTCGTACTTAATAAATCCTAGAAATAGAATATGGTGAAACAGATGTTAGAGATTGCAGTTTTTTTCTTTTTTCTTTTTGATATAATTGGGGAAGTGGTCCTTCAGGTATCTGAGCCTCTTAGAGCCGCTGATTTATCCGAGGGATGTGTGGACCGTCCCTTCATGTTTGTGGCATAGTTGCTTGACAAAGGAATTACTATAGTTTGGTTCTGTAGTTCTTGGTGGTTGTGTGGTTCTTGGCTTCAAGACCTTCCAGTCTGATATGACGATTTGAGAGGCAGAAAGGAAGTTTCTATGGGATGGTAGCAGTTGAATTCAGGCCTTTAATGATTCAGAAATAGGGAACATGATGGCTTTATGGATGGAATCAGTGTGAGATGTTTAGGGAGAATTCTGTCTGAGAAGAGAAGACTGAATTGATTCTTGGAGTGTGAGACTTTTTTTTTGCAGGAAAAGGGAGAAGACGTAGTGAGGAATGGAAGCATTAGTAAAGTGGGAAAAGGGAGAGAAAGCTAAGCAATCACACCTAGGGCCTTAGTCATTGCATCCAATAGAGAGAAGACGTCATGCATTATGAACGAGTTCAGATTATAACGAGCTGCATATTATATATTTTATGTGTGACAAACCTTTGCTTGTAATAAGCTTGATGCCCAACTAACTTCTGGGCCGGGGCTTGAGCCTTTTCCTTTTGTATGTTTTCTGTTAGTTCGACAACCATGTCCTTTGGCATTGACCCATGAAATACATGCATAACACATTTAGGACAAGAATATTATCTTAAACAGGATGCAGATTGCATATTTTAAGAGTGACAAAACATTTGTCTCCAATAGTCATGGATGTAGCTGTTTGTTGCATGTCTGTCAATCTAACAACCTTTCTCATACTCATGGAAAATGCAACTTACAATGACTAAATCCCTGTAGCAACAGCCTTAAAGAAAACCTGAAAAGAACATAGTGCCTAGTGATTTTGTTGAAAGATTTAATATATAATTAAAGTAACCTTGTAGGCCTGCTTTTCTTAGATTTTCTTTTTCTGGTTTAAAAAACTCGCATCAACAGGACAACCCAGGCATTGGCCCGTTGCCATGCCTAATGCAGGATGAAATCTTGATACAGTTATGGAGGAAATCATGATCCATAAAGGGGCTACTTGAAGTAAATTAAAGAAACGATAGGGAATAAAGAATGGGAACAATAGAGAAGTAGGTATCATAGCAGAATCCAGTGGCATTGCATCTGTGGTTTGACTGCATCAAGCAATTGCAAGAAAAGCATCAAAAGATCTTTAAAACTCTTTTGTCAGATACCTATGAAGGAATTGGATGATTTTTAATGTTTAACATAGGAAAAAAACATTGGATACTGAACTAGTCTCTAATTCCATAAACACTCTTTTGGAATGACGAATATGCAGGGGTGTTTTTTGAACTAAGAACTCATTTCTAGTTCTTGTCAAGTTATTGAGTTGTTTCCATGCTCCTGGAGTTCACGATGAATTTTCTCAAGTTACATGTTGCAGCATCATGCTTACATTTGCATTTGGTTATCATCATCCTTTAATATAATACCTTCTAGTAACTCAGTTTTCAATTTAAACTCAACTCTTTTTCAGTTTGGTGTCTATTCCAAGGTATCTGTTTTTACTTCAATTAGGGTTTCTACTCTTGCGAAGATCATTTTATCTGTAGAAGATGCTGAAGTCCTGGAAACTTCAAACTCTTATTATCAATAAATAAGAGACCTGGTTATTTCCTCAGGTGCTGTTAACTTTAATTAATGGTAATTCAACATTCAGAGGGACATGGACAGAGAACATTAAGTTTATTGGGCCAGATTGATTTGTCTAACAGCAAGTGCGTGCATTGGACCTTGGATGCGCATATAAGAATTCTGATTCTCCTCTTTATAAAATAAAGAAAGAGGATCTGTTATTTGTCAAATTTGGTGTCTCTAGAAATAAAGTCTGAATTGGTTGATCAGCCTCTCATTCTAAGAGGTCAAAAGAAATGATAGAGGTCCATTAACCCCCTTGCGAGACATCAAGAGAAATGATTGAAGTTTCTGCAGCCTTCTCTATTCATGAAACTTCCTACTCTCTCATTTCATCAGTTGTCATGATTTTAAGTTTATTGCCTTTTGAACCAAACTTAAAATGTATTTTTCACATCAAAATAAGGCAACCAGGCATACCATCAAGCATATATGTGAGCCTCATAGGCATCATATCACACTCTATGCAATTACTACAAGGAAGAGACACAGAGAGAAGACAACAGTGAGTACCATAATAGAAGTTCCTTCAGTCCAAGTTATTTTTGTGGTTTTGGAAATGGGTCCATGGGTCCATGGGTAAGTGTGAGATGCTTAATTGTACACTGTTGCACAATATTGAAAAAGAGAGTACCATTAACACTTAGCTTTTTTAATTTGATTTCCATAGGGAACTAATTTTTGGTAATACTCAGCTCATTTTTGTATTTTTCAGAATTCCAAATTTTTTACTGCTTTTACTTAAGAATGAACGTTGTCTTTTTTGGTTCCAAGTAAATGCGACAAGATTGGCAATTAAAAAGTAATGGTTTCCAAGTAGAATTAAGAATTGAACTAATAATTGTTGAAATGCTTAGCGTTATGCTGCAACATGTAATTGGTAACAAAAGTAATCTCTGAACACGAATAAATCCTTCGTAAAAAGACATTCTTTAGTAGTATTCTTTGCCTTCTATAACTTGTCCTTTCTCTCTGACTCTTTCCATTTTTCTGAACTTTGTATAACAATAAAAAAGAATTATATCAATAACCTCTCTGAAGTCTTAATCCGTCTGTGAACCTTATTCCCTGTTCAACCCACCCCATCCATGACAGAGGAAAATAAAGGAACCTAGCACCTCTACAGTGATGATTTGAACAAAAACTGCCTAGGAGTACCTATTCGAAAAAAAAAAAAAAAAGGGAGTGGTGGAGGGACTTGCATTGAAGATGAAGAGTCTCTAATTGCTGTTGCATGCTTTACATTGGTAAATTAGAGAGAGAGTATGTTGTAATTTGGAAAGGTCGTGCATTGTGTTACAATCTTATGTGCATATATATGCTTAAGATTCCATCTCATTATTGGAAGTCTGATGGTGTGTTTAATTCAATATAATTTTATTTATGGGAGACTCCATGTCTTATTGAGTGGGGCCGGCTGACCTCAGCGAAATAATTTGTCAGTAGGGTAGGTTTTTGAGGGAAAGGGGAAAAAAGCTCTTCTGTTGAATAAAGTGGTCTTGCATCCTGTTTTTTTTGACGAAAAGAATACTTTCCTGATAGTTACATTCTGTTTACTTCTTAGATGGTCTACATGCATATATAGATAGATAAAATATTGCGGTGAGTTTGACCTAGATCCCATAATTCATTCTGGGGAGGTGCGAATCCGGCACTCGGATCACAAATTACCTAATAAAGTGCACAAGTGTCTTTGCCAAACTACTTCGTAAATTTTTAATTCATGATTTAGTAGTACCTCGTTTGTGGGTCAGAAAATAAAGAGAGTATTATTATAAATTTTATCTGGCGATGTTTTTAGGGTTTTTAGCCAATGGTGTTGCTGGTGAGCTGTTGAAGGACCAGCAACACATTGGCTAGAACCTAAAAGCATCGCGAGATATAATTTTCTGACCCTGAAGTATGGGGAATTGACATGAAAGCGCAGTAGCAATGGTGGTGAATGCAATGACTAACTGATGAAAGCCCGGGTCTGTTCAGAGGAGGAAATAATAGATAAGAAACAAAGATAGAAATCTAGGACTGAGTGACATAAATAGCAGTGGGAAGAGGCAGTCATGTTACTTTAGGGTTTCGTGCTTAATGTGAGAAAAGGTTGAGTGGCCTTGATCGTTGGTTTTATTGGTTAGAAACTTATAATATCAACATTTACCATTGAGCTACCATTTATAATCAATCAAGATTTGCTAAATAAAATATTGTGTATATATAATAACATAAAATAGCTTCTCTACGGCACTCCCACTCTGAAATAATTTTACATTTTGACTGTTTCCTGCACCTGCATCTGCACCTGCACGGTGTGACTTACATTGCAATGCACCCACTTGGCGCCCATTAATTATAACATTCATGTTTCCCACAAAAAAAAAAAAAAAAAATCAGATCAACTGGTCCTCTAAATTTTTTATTATCTATTAGTGATTAACTTATTGGATTTTATATATTAGAGTGCCAATGTACATAGACTTAGATTATGTGGTAGTTATTCATGTTCTTTTTCTATTTGGCACATATACTTGATCCATCTCTTTTCTATTGCTGCTGGTTGGGTATGCTCTACAGATTTCTTGAAATTCTTACCCGGCCAACCTATAATAGGTTGTTCTTTTTGTATCTTAAATAGCCTTGAGGCTGATTTTTGAAGTTATTAAGTTTTGACACTCTTCACCCGTGATTTTGTATCAGCGGGCTCTGAAGTCTCAGATTGTGATTTTCCTGTCACCACGAAGGTATCTTCTGAAGCTGATGATTCAGGCATGACAGAGAATGGACAAACTGAACAGCCCTTGGATGTCAGTGTAAAGGAACGTTCTTCTCAGCATAAAAATTCCAGCCAACCCAGTGTACCAGTAGTTTATGCAGAAACTGGTTATGGGAAGCTTTCTGGTCAGCTCATGGAAGGTGCGAATCCTTTCAAACTTTTAGAGGGCTATGCTTCCGACAATACTTCAGAAAATGAGGGTGAAAATCTTCTTGGAGATGTTAGCCCCCCATCTCTCAATGATGGATCTACAAATTTTGATGCTCAGAAGGGGTGTAATTTTGGGTCAAAGCTCAGACTCGAGAGTCTGTCAGAGTCCAATAAGCATATGCTCTCCAAGTCCATGATTGAATCACCAAGAAATGTGATGGAAGCTGATAAATCATCTTTTGCGACTGGGATAGTTGGGGAAGTTTCTGATAAAAGTCATAGAGGTCAAGAATCTGTCAGCATTGGTAATTCCGTAACACTTCAACCAAAAGATCCTTCAGGGAATTATGATGCTAATATTGGTCTTGAGGGTGCCAATATTCACAAGCCAGATATTAAGAGTAATTCTACTAAATTGAATGTAGATGAGTTTGGAAGATTGGTTAGAGAAGGTGTTAGTGACAGCGATACAAGTGATTCATCGCATTATACACGGAGGCATGCAAGAAGAGCCAGAAAAAGGAGTAGCAGTCAAAGCAGAAGTCGATCTCCTCATGATAGGAGGAGGAGAAGAAGTCCATGGAGGAGAAAAGAGAGGCGCGGCCGATCTCGCAGGTTTGAGTTAGGCATCTGTTTGATATTTTCTGTAATTTTATTCATTTGTTAATATTTGAATTTTGGATCATGAGAATTTCACTCTGTGATTCTTTTTCAGCTCGTCTCCAAAGAGACGACGAAGTAGGAGTAGGTCGCCTGTTTTAAGGCGTGACAGTGAGTTCAGTGGAGACAAATGGAGACGGGAGAAGGGTCAACTTCCAGAATGCTTTGACTTTCTCCGAGGCAAGTGTTATCGTGGAGCTACTTGTCGGTATTCACACCATGAGACTGGCAAGAGTGAGAGATTGAGATACAATAGGGGCAAACAGCAATATGGGGATACTCCACCTACTTTAAGGAGTCCGGATTTTCATGAGGAGAGTAACGTTCTCCTCGGCAAAGAAGTTAAGGATAAAAGGCTGAGACTTCCTCAAGATATGCCTGGTTTGAGGGAAATTAAAGATGCAAAAGAACTGCCAGTTGATTCTACCACCCCCTCTCTTGATAATTTAAATAGTCTGGAATCTGGTTCTCTTCTAGTTGCTGATGTTGTAGCAAGTAATCTTTCAGGTTATTCTGTTGATGACATGCCCTCTGGAAAAGAAAATTCTTTGATTTCAGAGTCTGCAGCACAATATTCTGATAACACCCCTCAAATTGTTGATCAACAGGTAAAAGGATGGATGATTCTTTAATCTCTGAATCTTCCTCACTTTTGCTAGCATCAGCATCCATATCAACCCATCGTCCTGCTGATAAACCTGAAGCAAAACAGGGCCCTACTAGTCAACTGCCCTCTGTTGGAAGTCCTATAACGAAACCCTATTCCACTGAAGAAGTCCCATCTCATTCTTTGAAGGAGTTTCCCCCATCAACTGCTAATCATCCTTCCCAGTTAACCCTTCCGTTGCCTTCAGTCTCTCAGGTGATGAGTGCCCCATTTGCTCAACCAATAACGCAAGATTATAACTTGATGCCACCTATTGCACGGTTCCATTCAACTCCTGAAAATTATTCACCTTATCAAGCACCAGTAGCTCACCAACATTCTCATTTTCCTGGGCCATCAAACTCTTTATCAAGCTCGTTTCTTCCACCACCGCCACCGCCGCCACCACATAGTCATTTGTCTGTTAATGTAACAACTGGAGAACGTAGCATTCCTTCACAACATATGCAACAGTCTTTACTGCCTGCACGGGATGGTTTATCTTCTTATACATCTATGAGAGCCCAGCCAACTGAATTGCCTAATCGATCTCAGACTGGTCAGTACCAGGCATATCCTTTGGCTCGGAGCCTGATCAAATGCTACATATGACAGATAATTTCGGATCAAGCAATCTAACTAGTCGACAGGGTGGTCCTCATATATTGGGAGAAGATCGTTTAACTGGACATCCGGTACAGGGCATGAATCATTTACAATCATTTCCTCGGGCTCAGCCTTATTCCTTACCGATGCAGTCACCATCGAAGGGAACACATAGTTCTCTTGGTGGAGGTATTCCTTCAGACGGTAATTCTTCTCATGCTCGTCCTTACATCCAACAGGCTTCCTATGGCCTGCAATATTCTGCAGCCAGTGGTGCCCCTGCACAACTTGCTCAGACTGGGAATGTGAGTTCTTCCATGTCTAGAATCACTTCAGATTTTCTTGGGAGGAATCACCCTTCTTATGGGCGTGACTTTGTGGGATCTAGAATTTCAAATCATTTCAATCCTTATGCATCTACGTTTGATCAGACACTGAGCTCCAAATTCAGTTCGAATGCTTTGATGCAAGAAAATGACACAACCATCGATACTAAATATGGTGCCCCAGTCGGTATGGGCGCAGTCCCTGTCAATGCGCACAAGATTGGAAGTGTTGGCTCTAAAGATATGATTTCCTTATCGAGTTCTGGATTGCCAGCTGAGAGTGTTTTACCAAGGCCAGGTGGCGATCAGTATGATCCGCTCTTTGATAGCATTGAGCCAGCTTCAAATTCGTTTGGTAGAGCTGATCATATAAAACATGACACTACTGGTGATTCCGATAATATGCCAAGATTCAGTGGATCTGGAAGGGTGTTAGATATGGAAGATATCAAGCAGGACGGAGGAATAGCTGTATCAGCCAATGATTCTCTAGAAAATGAAGAATATGGGGAGACAGCTGACGCTGAGGTAGGCGCTGTCTTGAATGGAAGCCCTAGTAATCCTAATGATGCAACTGACATGAATGCAGGAGAAATTGAGATTGATCAGGTTAAGGCTTCTGGGAAAAAGAAGAAGGGCAAGGATTCGAGATCTATGAAACTTTTTAAGATTTCCATTGCTACTTTCGTGAAGGAGGTTCTAAAGCCATCATGGCGCCAGGGTAATATGAGCAAGGAGGCATTTAAGACCATTGTCAAGAAAACTGTTGATAAAGTATCTGGAGCTATGAAGAGTCACCAAATACCTAAATCCCAGGCAAAAATAAATCACTACATTGATTCATCACGAGGAAAATTAACTAAGCTTGTTATGGTATGCCTTCTTTGTAATCAAGATTTGATTTTTGGACGGTCGTTTGCCTGTTTGCAGTTAAATTGTTATTTATACATTTTTCCGTAAAATGTTAATGCACAAGTTTTAATGGTAATATCTACAATTACTGTTATTTTTGTTTTTAGCATGCCCGCAATAAAGGATCCCCTGCGCCTTGGCCTGATGTTTGTTTCATATGATACTATTATTTATTGTGGGCTTATTTAATGATTCTTTCTGACTTCTTTTGTATTCTTTTTTGCAGGGGTATGTTGACAAGTATGTCAAGGTGTAAAATCTGACTTGAGTCTGCTGTCAAAGACTGGACTTACATGCTCTGACTTTTCTATTATCTTATAAGGATTCAGAGGTTGAAAATGAATATGCTCTTTGACAGTCGTCGAAAAGGAAATTTGATGGCTTCAGATCGACATATAGATTGGAGTGTTTTTGTCAATAATTAGACATCTCCAACAATGCCCAAGTAAAGCATAAGGACAAACTTCAGACTGGTGATTATCTATGTAAATTTAGCAAAAGTTGAGGGAGTTGCAAAACTTGTACGTAATGCATTCCTTTCGAGCTAGGTTTTCTCTGTTTTTGGTTATACCTTTCTGTATCATTTTCCTTTCTGGAGATATGTTTATCGGTTAGCATACTTTTTTAATTAATATGTAGTATCAATACAAAATCTCATTTCATAATTTTCTAACCGTATTATATTTCATCTGTGATTTTGCAAATCTGTCCATTGTGAGATCCATGTTGTATTTACAATATCCTACAGTGTTTATAGATTTATATATTGATTTTGTAATGTGAAGGCCTGCAAAATGTTGCATCTAGACATAATCAAGGCAAAATCCTGATCGTCAGATCTTTGGTAATTTTCATTTTTCTCCCCTTTCCGGATTTGACATGTGATGCTGTTTGCTGCAATCTGTTTATGTAGTCAAATTATTGGGCTTATGACTAGGCAGCGAGGATCTGAAATTATGCAATTTCTTTTTAAGACTGTTTTTGGGGCATGTAGCCTATGACGCATGTTGTTCTCAACGTCTACTGCAGGAAGAACTTGCCTCCTTGGTTTGAGGACAGTTTGCTACAGCTGATGGAAGATTGCGGCCTTTGCTTGTAAGTTAGTACCATTAATTAGCAGTGCTTACTTGGGCTTGCACCAATCCTATTAAAAGGGTATTAGTGAGGTACATATGGATACAACACGTGTGGATCTCTGACCAATGCTTGCTAATTATATTCGTATTGCAACATAAAACTTTAATAATGTGCATTTCTACAGGATTAGATATTTCTTTCTGTTTCTACGTTGGAAAGCAATGTACCGAGCGATGTATGTACAAGATTTCACTGATGTCAGCAAGCAGCAAATGAATGTAGGTCAGGCTTGGGCTCTCTGAGGTACATTTATGACTCTAATATTGAACCAAGTTTCTTTGGTTTGAAGTTTGAACAATTGCTAGTGTTGGTAGTATAAAACTGCGATTTTCTATCGGTTCTTGGATGTTCTTTCCCAGTATTAGGATGGCTATGATATGCTCGTGATTTTGCTCATAATGCTTTGTACTTTTCTTTTTCCTTTTCGTACAAGAGTTTTGTAACATTGAGATCAATTGCTGATTGACTTCAGTTTTTATTTCGTGTCTTTCGTGTGATTAATAGTTGAATAAGTCTCCCTCCCGGGGGGTCCTCGGATATGTTTTCAATTCGCTGTTTTGATATCGTATTTAACAAGATTTTGTTTGTTCGTATTTCCAGGAATTTCTTTGGTATTGAAAAGGCTTGATGGTTGCATTAGTGATTTTTTTGTACTAGTTTTAATGGTTTTTGTTTGTTTTTCCGAGTATTTTTATTGACTCAAAGTTGAAGTTGGTCTATAACTTGTGTTTTTGTATAAATTTAGACCAAGTATTATTAACCTCTACATCTATTTTTGCAGCTTATTTCGAACTTGAGTTTCTTTATTTGTATTTATTAATACAAGTGGCACGTTAATTAATTGTTGAATATTGTCATTATACACCAATTTTATTTAAGGGTTTTTTTTTTTTTTTTTGGTTTTTCATTTCATTCATCAAATTCTGGAAGATTGTTCTTTGATTTACCCTGTTTAATGTCTTGGATCGTCACTTGTTATTCTTTTTACGATCGAAATAAACTTAACTCAGCATTTTACATTTTTTTGTTATCGAAATCATTACTATATTTAAAAAAAGTTAATTGAAGTTTTAATTTCTTAAAAACATTTAACATCCAAAATAGGAATGATAGTCTTAGGATAAAATGGATAATTAAAGAATAAAATTAAAAAGCTGAAAGGTGTTACTATAGTAATTGAATCACTATGATAGTCACATGCCAATACTTAAATGTTGGTATTTAGATTTATTTTTTATAGGTGAGGTTGAATTTTATTTTTTTATTATTATTTCAGAATTCAAATTTTAAAAAAATCATTATGATAGTCGTATAGGTAAATCTAGTTATTATAGAAAGGTGTTAATGAAAAAATGTTAGTATAATAAAAGTTAATTTTCTTTCAGTTTCACAATACTAATTGAACAAAATTCATTACTGAAAATAACATGCGTTGGTGATATAATTTAGATATGTTTGTTTTTATTTGACTAAATAATTTTCCTACAACTTTCTGAATTTTGTATCCAAACATGAATAACAACAAAACGACTTGTTTAATGGAAAAAAATACTTTATTTTCTTTCCCCTTATCTCTAGTTTTTTTTTTCTCTAAGTAATATTTGGCCACATAATTTTTTTGGTAACCAAACAAGGCGATAGTTTCATGGGGCTGCAACACAATTTTGATTTTAATAATTTGGATTTAAGAGGATTTGAGATCTACGTAATGGTTGAATTTTAAATTTATCATAATAACTTAAAATAAAATTTTAATTTAAAATTCATTATAATATGTAATTATACAAATAAGTTCTATGATTTGAAATTTTTAACTCTAAATTTATCCATTCAAACAAGTCCTTATTTTGTCCCACATTGCTAAATACGGGCTTTCAAACTAGCTTATTTGGGCTATTTCATTATTTGTGTGTGAAGTTTCGGGTTAGATACTCATAATCATGTAGTTATTTTAAATGTAGAAATTTTTTTTAGTGCATTTTGCAAGTGATTTGGAGGGAACATCGTTATGTTTACATAAATATTTAGAAACACAATCTAGCGAAGGTGTAAGTTTCAGGATTTTTTTTATTTAAATTGATCGATTTACTTGGAGAAATTTGATTTTTATTTATTTATTTATTGAGCAAACAACAAATCAGTTTCTTTTAGATAAAAAAAAAACAGTCTTTTTACAAATAGAGCATGAAGAGTTTCTACAGCATCCAAATCAGATTTTTCCAAACTATCAACCAAAGGGGAAGATTTTATTTTATTTTTTTTTTTGGAATTTAACCGTATTAAAAATGTTGTGATTTGTCTTTCACCCTTGCCTTTCATGTCTATTTCTACAAAAGAAATACTTAATTTGTCTCGATATAACGTACTCAGTTGGATCGAGTCTAAAATTTTAAATAAGAGTTGAATCTATTCATATTTATGATAAAAGAGTTTTTATTTTAAAAAATAAAATTTTATTTTGAAACATAAAAAAAAATAATAATAATAATAATAGAAGAAGTGAAGATTTGGGATAGAGCGAGCAACAGATATGATTGCCTTTCTGATCACTGTCGCCGTCACTCATATTCATTTTGGGTAGGTAAAATTGAGTCCCTATTACCTTTTGGACCTAACTACTATTTATATAATATAAGCATTCAATTATTAATTTCTTTAATGAGATATATCTGGAGATACAAATATTATCAACCAACCATATATGGTTGCATATGCCTTTCAATTAATGACACAACTCAATTAGACAATTTCCTTTTAAATAAAAGTTGGCATTTATCAAAAAATAATATGTAATGCACTGATTGAAGAAGGTGTACCAAATATTAGTCTATTGCTTCTGCTCTCCTTCTCCAATTGGATCATCTGTACAAAATACCGGCGTGATCCGGCGTAAAAACTTCGACGCCCAAGTCAGTAGTAATTCTCTTGGAGAGGATGAAAAGCAGATAGATACATGTATTTTTGATATATCAAAAGTATAACATGTGATATGTTTTGTATTCCTTTATTTATAATGCTAAATAAGGGTTAAAAAAGATATTTCAAACCTTAATTTGTTATAACAGATTATTGTGTGCATGTCCATATTCCCTGATTTATTCCTAAAAATTTCTCTGTCATTTTCTAACCGTAACCGTTTCCTCTTCATTATTTTCGTGAACTTGCCCGACCTAAAGGTTGGTCAACCCCTTGAATTTGCCATACCTGTAGGTCGGTCACTCCTTGAACTCGCCTGACCTGTAGGTTGGTAAGCTTCTTAATACTACTCTCCTGGTCTATGCACCGAGCTAACCTGTTTGCTCAACTCCTATACCATGGATGAGAATTTTCTGTCATCCCGACCTGACTTTTGTCCAACTAGCTTCCACCCTATAATTCGAGCTATGCAGGTCCGTCCCAACCTAGATCGCACCAGCTTCTTACTTATGATTTGAGCTACGTGGGTCAGTCCAGACCTATACCACATCAGCTAGTCCCCCTACTCTGCCTGTCCTGCAACCTCTGCAGGATAGACAGAGTACAAAAATATCTTGATTACTAGGGTTGACGTGAGCCTTTTTTTAAATTCCACCCTTTGGGTTTTCGCGCCCGTTACTAAAACTTAAATGTCTGTTTTTTCAACTGACTATCCTCATCCAGCCCTACACGTGTTCCTATCTTATCATCCAAGGTTAGGGCTCATTCTGTCTGTTCGAGTGCCGCTTTCCTATAAAAAGGCCTTCCTTTTTCATTTTCTCCTCCCTTTTTTTTTTCCACAACTTTGCTCTCCGGCGATCATCCTCTGTTATTCTTCCGGCAACTTCATTTTTCTCTCTCTTCAACAAGTCAAGTAAGTCTTTTGACTTTTGCCACTCATTTATTTCTCTATTTCTTCGTCTGTATGTTTGGTTCATCATTTTTTGATGTCCATTTCTACTGCATCTCCAGAACCTCTGTCATTTATTTCTCCCTTTCTTTCTCCCAGAGTTTCTGTTCCTGAACTAGCACTTGAATTATCTACCCATCACCCAACTGAATTTAGGATGGCTGATCCAGCTAATCACTCGTCTTATATGACTCATGCTACCACCCTATCTGAGATAAGCCTAGCAAACCTTAGGGAAAATGCAGGAATACCCGAGGAATTCAATGTGGTCATTCCAGGTCCTCGCGACAGACCTCATGCCCCCCCTCCGGTTATGTGACCTTCTTTGTAGATCAACTAGAGGTCGGCCTTAGGTTTTCCATTTCCGACTTATTTTGCCGTATTTCTAAGAGCTTCGGTATTCCCCTGATGCATCTCGTTCCTAACTATTTTCGACTCATGGCTGGTTTCTGGATGGTAGTTAGCTACTTTGGATACGAGCCAAACCATAAGCTATAACGAGCTTTCTTTCATGCCAAGATTGCCTCCCCAGGTTTATTTTATTTCACTTCCTAGGGACCAGCTAAATTTCTGCAAGGGAAACCCAGTTCCCTTAAGGGCTGGAAGAAAAAATATTTTTATATTTCATCCCCTGATCCCTGAAATTTTCCTACCAATTGGATCACCGACTTACCTGACCAAGGTCGTGCGCCCGCCCTGGACTCGACCGCCCAGGGATTAGCTTGTCGATTAAACCACAGTCCCTACCACGTAGGGTTATTAGCTGATTCCTGGCCTTTACTTCACCATTTTCAACTGAACCCCAAAGCTATTCCACTCCATCAACCTATAGGTACCATCTTGTTTAACTATTTGCTTTTGACTTCATATTTGCTAGAATGCCAACAGTATATCTTTTGTTCAGAGCAACTGATGGAGTCCCATATAATAGCAGCTTACCGAGCTCGAAAAGTCATTGGAGGGTCAGGCAAGCCTGAAGGTCAGTCCTGAGTCCCCCTGACTAGTGTACCTCTGGATCACCAACCTGTGCCCGCAACCCGAGCTCCATCCGCAGTTCCTCCACCATCCCCATCTGTCTTCCCACCTGCTGTCCCCACTTCTTCCCAAAGTAGGGGAAACGCCCAACTTCTACAAGTGGCGGCAGCTCAGGTCCATCCCAGTGTCCCCATCTTAATGCCCCTACTTCCCTGAATGCTTTTTTTTTCACTAACAACTCGGTATTGGACACTTGGAATAAAAAACTCTATGCTAAGTGGCTTCAGGGCATACCCAATTCCGTGGACCAGCGCCTATTAGGGTCTATGAATTATGATGCCCGAGTGGGCAACCTTGCCGATCATGCTTCTAAGGTAATGTTCCCTTCTTAATATCCATCATTTATTCTAACTTCATTTATTCTAACAATCAACAACTTGTCTAACCTCCTCTTTCTCTAGACTATATTGTACTTGAGCTCCTTGATGATCGATCTACGGTCTGAATTACTCTCTTCGGAGGAAGATGAGCTTAGGCAATAGTTGGAGGACACGAAGCAATAATTGCAGCGCTCCCAAGCCCGCACCCATAAGTTGAAAGCAGTTCTCGAGGTAGATCGGGGTAAACATGCTTCCTTGGAGGAGAAGATAACTGTGGTGGAACGAGATAGGACCACCATGGAGAATCAAATTTTAAAGGCCATTGAAGAGGCTTTTATCTCCCAAGCTGAAGGTCATGTTGCGGGAGTTCTGGCACGTCGAGCGGAGTGGGCCCAAGAGAAAACCAAATTCCTACAATCCCCAGAATTTCTTGATCACCTGACCTCTGGGACCTTGAATTATTTAATTCATGGTTTCACACACTGTCTTAGCCAGGTCAAGGAGCTAGGGTATACTGGCTTAGATCTAAACTTGGATCGTGTTGTTGAAAGTGTTCCTCCACTTGACAATAGGTCTGCTTCTGTTGTTGACGTAGCTGGTCATTCACAACCATCAGTTGCGCCCATAGTTTTGGGGGATCATTCTGCCCATTCATCTCCTGCTTCTCCCACAACTGTTGACCCTCCAGATCCGACTCTCGAGCCTGCCATCAATGTTGAGGATGATAGTTCTTTCCCTTTCGAAAATCTAGATGATGAGGGTGCTGTTATACAACCTCTCAGTGTTTCTGATTATGGAGTAGAATAGGTTGTATATATTTTTGCAACAATTCATAATAATATCATTTCATCTTTATTGTTGTCGTTTGGCTTTATTCTTCCATCATCTGTAATTTTTTTAGTAATATTGTCCATAGCATTTATGAAATATGCACATCTCAAGTTTCGCAATCGAGCTATATGTCTTATTGGACATATTCATGCTTTCTAATATATAAAAAGATAATCAAGTTCAGGCAGGCAAGTTGAACTGGCCTTAGAATTTTTTCTTGAATCATTCCCCAAGGAGGTTGGTCTCTGCGAACCCTCCAAGGAATTCAAGTAGGTCCAGTTCAACTAGCCTTGCTTTAGGATTTTTTTCTTGAATCGTTTCCCAAGGAGGTTAGTCTTTACGAACCCTCCAAGGAATCCAGGTAGGTCCAGTTCAATTGGCCTTGCCTTAGGATTTTTTTCTTGAATCGTTTTCCAAGGAGGTCGGTCTCTACGAACTCTCCGAGAAATTCAGGTAGGTTCAGTTCAACTGGTCTTACCTTAGGATTTTTTCTTACATCATTTTTCAATGAGGTCGGTCTCTGCGAACCCTCCAAGGTACGCAAGTAGGTCCAGTTCAACTGGCTTTGCCCTAGAATTTTTTCTTGAATCATTTTTCAAGAAGGTCGGTCTCTGCGAACCTTCTAAGAAACCTAAGTAGGTCCAGTTCAACTGGCATTGCCTTAGAATTTTTCTTTACAAATCAATTCACAATATGTTAGATAAATTTATTTCATTTCTTTTGTAAGAAAAAACTCAAAATTACATATAGAACTTCTTCAAATGGCAAATATTCCATAGTCTCGGTACTTTTTTCTCTTTCTCATTTTCTAGTTCATAGGCACCTCCAATTATCACCCGAGTTACCTTGTAATGCCCTTCCTAATTTGCTTCTAATTTTCCAATTTGTTTTAAAGCATCTGCTCGCCGTAGCACCAAATTCCCGACCTGAAAATTTCTTATTTTGACCTTTCGAGAGTACCCATCTTGAATTTTGCTTTTGTACGCCTCCATGTGGAGGTATGCCTTCTCTCTTTTTTCATCAATCTAATCTAATGCTTCTCTCATAAGTTCGTTGTTTTCTTTTTCATCATAGCTCTGGATCCGGTGAGTTTTCATTCCGATCTCAGTAGGTATAACACCCTCTGCTCCATATACCAAGCTGAATGGAGTTTTTTCGATTGTAGTCCTTGGTGATGTACGATATGCCCATAATACCGAGTCTAGCTCATCCACCCAACCTCCTCCAAATCTATCTAGCTTGGTTTTTATTCCTTCCAATATTATCCGGTTGGTCACCTTAACTTATCCATTGGCTTGGGGATGGGCCACCGAAGTGAAGTGTTGTTTGATCTTCATCTCAGCACACCAGCCCTGGACCTTTTTCCCTTAGAACTGAGTTCCATTATCTGATATCAGGTCGCGTGGAACCCCATATCTACATACTATATTTCCCTATAGAAATTTCATGACCTGTGACTCTATAATTTTAGCCACAGGCTCAGCTTCTACCCATTTACGGAAATAATCTACTGCCAGTATTAAAAATTTCCTTTGCCCTATTGCTAGGGGAAATGGTCTGACAATATCAATTCCCTATTTGGAAAAGGGACAATGTGAGCTCATGACCTTTAGCTCCTTTGCTGGTTTATGTACTAACGGGGCGTGCTTCTGGCATTTTTCACATATTCTAACCAGATGTTGCGCATCCTCTTTTAACGAAGGCAAGAAATACCAAGCTCTTGCCATTTTACAAGCCAGAGCACGACCTCCTGCATGGCTTCCACATCCTCCCTCATGAATTTCTCGCAATACATAGGCTCCTTCTTCTTGTGATAAACATCCCAAGTATGGTGTAGAATAAGCTCGCTTATATAACAAACCATCAATTGGACAAAATCTAGTTGCTCGTACCTAAAATCGAGCTACTTCTCTTTTATTTTGTGGCAGTTCTCTCTCTCGCAGATATTTCAGGATATTGGTCCTCCAGTCATCTTTCTCTTCCATAGAGGCTACTTCTATCCCCATACTGTGTTGATAGACTGTTAACAATGTGATTTTTCTGGTCTTGCAATCGATGGTAGAACTTGCAATTTTGGAAAGATAATTCGCCTTAGCATTCTCAGCTCGTGGTATATGACTTAACTCAATTTTTATAAATTATTTTTTTAGTTGAGATACCTGTTCCACATAATTTCTCATTCTTTCCTCATTGGCCACAAATTCTCCCTCAACCTGCTGCATGATTAACCTTAAATCAGAATAAACATTTAACTGTCTAACTCTCAGCTCTAGAGCCATCTTCAATCCCCTCACCAATGCCTCATATTCTGCTTCATTATTAGATATTTTGAACTCAAATTTTACTGCAAATTCCAGTTCTTCCCCTTTTGGACTGGTTAGCACAATACTTGCCCCATAATCAGATATGGTAGTCAAGCCATCCACATGCAGCAACCATGCTCTAGGGCCCTTATCCACAGATGTCATTTCCTGCAAAAAATCTGCCAAGGCCTGCGCCTTGATAGCTACTCTTGGCTAATAATCTATGTCATACTCGCTCATTTCTACTGCCCATTTCACCATCCGTCCTGAAGTTTTTAGTTTACTTAGTACCTGTCTTAATGGTAGGTTAGTTCGAACCACTATTTTATGCGATAAAAAGTATGGCCGAAGCCGCCTGGCAGTCGTTACTAGGGCTAATCTCTTTTTTCTATCTCAGGGTATTTAATCTCCGTCCCTCTCAATAAATTGCTTACATAGTAAATGAGTTTCTACTTAACTCCTTCCCCTGTCAACAATATTGAGCTAACGGCCGATGTCGCTACTGACAGATATACATACAGTGTTTCATCTTGCATAGGTTTGGTTAACAAAGGTAGCTCGGCTAAGAAGTTTTTTAATTCATCAAAAGCCCTCTGACATTCCTCAGTCCATTCAAACTTGTTAGCTTTCCTCAGGATTTTGAAGAAAGGCAAGCTTTTTTTTGCTGATCTAGATATGAATCGGCTCAGAGCTGCTATCTTTCCCGTGAGCTGTTGAATATTGTTAATACTATTTAGAGGAGCCATATTCTGCACTGTTTTTACTTTCTCAGGATTCAACTCTATACCCCTCTCGGTTACCATATAACCCAAGAATTTGCCAGACCTAACCCCAAAAGCACACTTAGAAGGGTTGACTTTAATACCATACCTCCTAAGGACTCCAAAAGCTTCTGCCAAGTCAGCAACAAGAGCTTCAGCCTTTATACTTTTTATTAGCATATCATCCACGTATACCTCCATGTTTCGCCCGAGCTGTTCTTTGAACATTCTATCGACCAGCCTTTGATATGTAGCTCCTGCATTTTTTAGTCCAAAAAGCATAACCATATAACAATAAGTCCCTGTAGAAGTTATAAAGCTTACTTTCTTATGATCTTCAAGTGCTAACATGATCTGGTGGTACCCCTACGAAGCATCCATCATACTTAACAGCTCACAACCTGAGGTAGAGTCAACCAACTAGTCTATTTGTAGCAACAGGTAATGATCCTCAGGACATGCTTTGTTCAAATCTCAAAAATCAATGCACATTCTCCACTTTTCTTCTATTTTTAGGACTAAAACGACGTTTGACAACCATTCTAGGAATTGGATTTCTCTGATATGTCCTGCCTCCAGTAATTTCTCTATCTTTTTCTAGATAACCTTATCCTTCTCAAGCCCAAAATACCTCTTCTTCTGTTTGACAGGTTTGCATGCTGGGTCAACATTGAGGTGATGTATTGCCACACCTGAGTCAATTCCTTTCATGTCACGTACATTCCACGCGAAGATATCGATGTTGTTTCTTAAGAACTGATTCATGCTATCTATCAATTCTTGACTCAACTGTGTACCAATCTTACTAGTTCTGGTCCCATCCCCAGTATTAATTCTATATTGATCAATTCCTCATTTGACATTATATGTTCTTGCTCAACTGAAGGCCTTTCTGCCTCACTTATTTTCATAATTTTCAGTGGGAGTTCCCCTTTTGTACTTTGTTTTCTTTTAGCTTTTTTCTGCTCAAGTTTTCTGACAGCTTCCACATAGCATCTCCGAGCTGAACACTGATCTCCTTCTACTTCTCCTATCCCTTTATCCACAGAAAACTTCAATTTCATGTGAAAAGTGGACACCAATGCTTGGAAGGTGTTGAGCGAAGGTCTTCCCAAAATGATGTTATAAGCAAAAAAGGAGTTAACTACCAAAAACTTAACCATTCTAGTCTTACGCATGGGCTCAGTACCTAAGGATATCGGTAGGATAACCTGACCCATTGGATCTACCACTCCTCTGCCAAAATCGAATAGGGCTGTATCTACTGGCCGCAATGTTATATCCAGATTCATCTTCTTATATGCTTCATAGAATAAGACGTCAACTGAGCTACCCGTGTCTACCATTATTCTGGCTACATCAAAGTTAGCCATGGTTGCCGTGATGACTAGTGCATCATTATGTGGTGCCTGTAATCCTTTCATATCTTGGGGCCCGAATTAGATCATCAGTCCTTCGTTAATTTTATGAACCTCTTCTTTTGAACTTTTGGGAGTAGATCGGGCATACGCCTTCCTAGCTCGGTTGGAATCTCCATCTATATGACCTCCTAGAATCATTTGGATGAAACCCCTCGCAGCATGGTGGTGGTTTTGTCCAGAGGCAACTCCAGCTTTTCCTTCTTTAGTATCTCTTTCTATCTAGGTCGATTGGGCTTTTTTAAGTTCAATCATTTCCTTCTCCTCCTCTTCCTTTACCCAGTCATCCAGCCATCCCTTTCTTATCATTCTCTCTATCTCATCTCTCAGATGCCGACATTCCTCTGTATTATGCCTACACTCATTATGGAACGCGCAGAATAGATTTGACTTGGGTTTAGTTGGAGCTGCCGAGTGATTATATGGCCATTTTAAGCATTTATGCTTCGCAATAGCCATCAAGATATGTGCCCTTGGGGCAACCAGGGGAGTGTATTGTCTGGGTTTCCCCAGAACAGGCAAAAGAGGTCATTCTTCCGGCTTCAACTTTCTAACAAAACATCTTCCCTCTTTGCCAGGCTCTCTTCTATCTCTTTTTCTTTATCCCTCATCTCTTTTCATTCGCTGAACTTCTTTCATGTTAATATTTTTTTCAGCTCGGGCTAACAGGTCATCAAAACTTCTGGTTGATTTCTTAGCCAACGATTTGAAGAATTCCCCATCCTACAAACCTTGGGTTAGGGCATTAGACAGTACCTCTTGTGTAGCTGAGGATATTTCTAAAGCACCAGCTGTGAATCTTTTTATATAACTTCATAGAGCCTCGTTATCTTTTTGCTTTATACTGAATAAAGTCAATGACATTTTTTGGTGTTTCCGAGAACTTGTAAATTGATGCAAAAAGGTAGAACTAAATTCATCAAAAAAGTTAATTGAGTTGGGGGGCAACTGGCTAAACTATTGTTGGGCTAATTTTGACAGGGTAGTCAGGAATACTCTACATTTAACTCCATCGGAATACCTATACAAGAGAACTGAATTTTCGAACCTGCACAGATGTTCTCATGGGTCAGTGGTACCATCATAATCATAATTTAATGACCTGAAGTTGGCTGATAGGTCATCTATCGTCACTTCCTCAGTAAATGAAATTCCTCTTTTGGTCACTGTATTCCTTCCCGCCATTTTCATCTTTATCTCTTTCAGTTCATTATATAAATCTTCCAATTTTTCCGACACATCTGGCTCTTTCATCTTACTCTGGCACTCCCCTGTATGACTTTCTTCCAACCTCTTAGGGCGGAGTGATTTTTCTGGTAGCTCTGGTGGTGGTGGTAATGGATTAGCATCCCTCCTTCTTAAAGCTACATCCACCGCCGTTGTGATTAGATTTGTCAATAGCTCAATAGTAAGCTAGTCGGCATTTCCTGCTCCCAATTCCAGCACCAAATTTACATAGGGTACCTGCATGGTTCGGCACGATAGAACCCCAAGTGTTATTGGGGGTGGGCTATCATTCTCCCCCCACTCCTAAACCTCTGGATCATGGTTGCGCCTGACGACTGGTGGTGGAGCTTCATCGGATGTTCCTACGCCCACCAATCCTTTTCCTGCCATCTCACGTCTTTACTCAAGTATTTCCCACAGACGGCGTCAACTTATAATGCACCGATTGGAAAAGGTGCACCCTAAGTCCTAGTCCACTGCTTCTACTCTCCTTCTCCAATTGGATCACCTGCACAAAACACCGGCGTGACCCAACGTAAGAACTCCGACGCCCAAGTCATTGGCAATTCTCTTGTAGAGGATGAAAAGCAGATAGATATGTGTATTCTTCATATATCAAAAGTATAACTTGTGACATGATTTGTATTCCCTTATTTATAGATGTCAAATAAGGGTAAAAAAGAAATTTCAAGCCTCAATTTGTTATAACATATTACTGTGCGCGTGCCCATATTCCCTGATTTACCCCTAAAAGATTCCCTATTATTTTCTAACCGTAACCGTTTCCTCTTCATTATTTTCGTGAACTTGCCCGATTTGGAGGTCGGTCAACCTTTTGAACTCGCCCGATTTGGAGGTCAGTCAACCTCTTGAACTCGTCCAACCTGTAGGTCGGTCACTCCTTGAACTAGCCCGATCTGTAGGTTGGTAAGCTTCTTAATACTACTCTCCTGACCTATGCACCGAGCTAAACTATTTGCTTAACTCCCATACCATGGATGAGAATTTTCTATCATCCCGACCTGACTTTTGTCCAACTAGCTCTCACCCCATAATTCGAGCTGTGCAAGTCCGTCCCAACCTAAGTTGCACCAACTTTTTACTTATGATTTGAGTTACGTGAGTCAATCCAAACCTATACCACATCACAATATAACTTATTTATTTGAATATTATGTCCCATTAATTTTTCATATATTTCTATTGGGTCTACATGTTCAAATACGAGCCCACAAATTATCCACGATAAATATTGTCCTCTTTCATTTTATTACATGAATAATTAGGTATCAGGTGGTCTGAAATTTGAAGTTTTTTAGTTTGAAGCGTTCGAAGAGAAAAGAGAAATGGGAAAAGAGGGAGTTTATGAAAACTTATATGGATGAACGTTTGTCAAGAGAACTTACGGATGGTTTGGCCGATTTGGTGAAATTTCCCATTTTACTTTGATTACTTGGAAAATTTTCCAAAATGCCCCTGGGCCTAATTTTTATTCGCATCACTCTTGATACTTCACATATTCCTTCATTTTTTATTTATTTATTTTTTTTTTGTGTGTGTGAGCGAGAGTTAATATTTTTGAAAATTCAACAATTTTGCCGAATCAAATCGAACTAATATTTTGGTATATGAAAGATTCATTATGTCATGGCATACCAGGTAATAATTTAAATTAATCAGTTCGATTCAATTATACATATATATATATATATATATATTTGGTATTATGATTTGGTAAAAAAATAAAAATTATATAAAAATTAATAATAAAATTATAATTATATTTTTCAGTTTTTACTTTTTATTTTTTGTAAGTAAAAATTTAAAAATAGTATAAAAATAAATTATAGATATAAAATATATGCATAAAATTTAAATATAAAATTGTAAAAATAGTAATTTGGTACTCGTTCGATAAATCGAAATACCAAAATGAGCCGAATATTAACTTTGTACGTACCCCTATTTATTAACTTTGTAATCGAGTTTTCCTATAAAGTAACCCTTTAAAGAACTAAAACAATTTCATAATATGATCATCCAACACTCAAAAAACGAAAATTAGCCCCTTGTTTTGGGTAAGTGGTCTTTTAGTAATTTCCATTACCTTGGGGTATCATAACTAATTCCATCTCCACCAACATTTAACAACTAATAAATATATCTTCTTGAAAACTGATCAAAAATTTGACGTCAATTCTAAGCAAACCATGCAATATTGATCCTATCACAAGCCCCATACCAACATAAAAAACATACATGGACAAAGATTTGGAGATAGGTTTTGCATGGAAATAATTCACAAAGTAATTAACTGAATATGTTACTCGCTCAAGTATGGTTCCAAATAAATCGAGCTCGAGTTGAGCTTGAGCTTGATCTGCAAAGTATGTAAATTTAAATTCAGTTCAATTTAAAAATATTATGTTCGAACATTTATAATTTGAGCATGTTGATGATTGAACCTATTTAAGATCGAATTCATCTACAAATTTTTTTATTTAAATTAATCAAGATTTTATTATAAAATAATTTAAGCTCGAATCCAGATTATTTATTAGGATTTTAATAGATTTTTTTTAGTTTTAATCATATTAATTATGAAATAATTATTAATACTTTATAAGTTCGAGGATCTTGTTTTATTTAAACAATTCAATATCTTTTTTAATAATAAAATCTAGTATCTTATAAATTTTGAAAATATCTTACAAGATGTATTTTCTTATATTTTTTTTTTTTTTAATAAACTTAGCTACACACTAAATTCCATGTTGTCCTATTTTCTCCTAAATTTTACATTAGCATCCAATGGCACGAATATGACACTCTTTTTATGTCAAATGTATTGCTCTTATATTAAATTTATATTATTTTTAGAATGTTCTAATTTAAAACTCCATCTTTAGAGTAGATTTTTTTAAATGCCATCTCATTTAAAATAACGACGTAATACTACTAATTTTTACCACAAAGTTGAAAATAGAGGGAGTGGGAGTATTATCTGAGCTTATCATGTTAGGAAAAACTCTAATCTTTGGTAAAGGGCACCATTGAAAATTTTGATACGTGTTCATGGTGTTTACACAATTACATCCCTTCATTAGAAAATTCAGAAGAATAAATCGAATTGGGGTTTTAGCAACTTGAATTTTTTTTTTTTTTAAAAAAAAAAGGGAAAACAATAGAAGAGCGAAGATTGGTATTGCAATTTTTTTATTTTTTTATTTTTATCATGATCAAAGAAGTTCTATGTTATTTTGTAGTATCTGAATTGAGCTACAATTAATGAGATAAATCCATTATTACGATGATAGTCGGTTTGAAATACTCCACTAAAAAAATAATTAATTTACGGAGTAAGTTTTAACTTGTGGACATACTAATTGGCGTACTACCTTGATAATTCTTCACAACTTTAAAGTACATGTATTTGCAATCTTTAATAAGACTGTGAATTGATGTTTATGTTAGCTTCTTTAATGAATATCAAAAACCTTAAAGTTACTTAGTTCTAATACAATGAGACCTTCTTGGATGCTCCAAAAGTTGGTTCATAATACTTGTTATTTTAGCCTATTTAATTTATTTGTCTATCTACCCCGACTATACATGCTACCTTTGCTGCCATACTCTTCTTAGTTCTTATTGAAAATTAAGTTCAATCAATAAAAGCCAATAATGCATTAACTATCATCAAATTGGCTATATAATAACACCCACATGCCTGTTTACAATAAATTTTGGAGGTATTGATTATTAATTTTTTTTATTTTTTTATTTTTTGGAAGAAGGTGGTTGTGTTCATTTTGTCTGGATTAATACCTCAAAATATATTATAATGTGTATTTATTATACATATATGTAAACAAGAGTACTTTAAAGCAACTTATTATTTACTCTCCTTAGGCCCAATTTGGTGGGAGCCTTCATTTGTTAGGTATGCTTTTATTAGGTCAACTTTTGAGAAATAAATTTATTGAAAGAGATACTTAAAATAATTCAAGAACATTATCGATTAAGCTTCTGGTTTCAAGAGTTGAAAGAATAAGTTAGCTTCAATAATTATCCAAAATCAATTATTTTGTAATCATGTTGTGCTTGATTATTAATTAACTTCATTTTGGTTATTAGTTAAGTGGAAAAAACATGAGCCATGTTTGGTTGTGATTTGGGGAATGTTTTATTTTTTTGAACAAGATCATGTTTGTTTTTTTATTTTTCTAAAATAAATTCATTCTTCCTAAAATAAAATAAAATGGAGTCTACTATATATCAATATCATTATATTATTTAATTATTATATTACTATAAAGATATAATAATTTTATATTAAAAAATACAATATATAATATTAAAAAAAAAACTGATGTAACACTACTTATCCAACATAACCTTACATGACAAGATTGTTATAGTATAAATTGTTTCAACCCAAAATATAAATAAACATTACTTTCATTCTCTCTTCATTTTTTTTAAAATGCATTGCCCAAAACACTCAAAACATAATGAAACATAGCCTAGCCCGGATAGACAATTGTTGATGAACATCGGAACAACTCACTCGTACTTAGAGTTGGGCCTAGACCCGTACCTTCTTCTACTTTGTATATTTTATTTCAATAAATGTGTAGAAGTCTATATCTAATATGAAGGTCAGACCTAGTCCTCACCTTCATATATTTATTTCTTTTTAAAATTAATAAATGCATAGAGGTCCATTTCTAACTCTTCAACTTGGAATAGAAAAAATTTATTTCAACAAATTGAAAGTACATATATTTGCAATCTTTAATAAAGGCTCTCAATTGGTATTATGTTAACTCCCTCAATAAACTAGGTTATAACCTAAAATGTACTTGATATTGCAACCATGAGACCACCTTGGATGCTCCAAAATTGGGCCATAATACTTGTGAATTGGCCTACTTAATTTATATGTCTATCTACCCCCACCACACATCCTACCGTCTATACTATATACATGGTCTTAACAATGAAATTAAAAGGGGAATTAATGAAAAGCAATAGTACATTAATTATATTAAAAAAAATGTCGAATTATTGCACCACATGACCTGTAAACATTAAATTGTAAAGGTAAATGATTGTTAGATTTATTTTGGAAGAAGGTGGTTGGGTTCTTTTTTTTTCCATTAAATTTTGAAGGTAAATAATTAGTATTATTTAATTACACCATATATATATATATATACATATTTGTTCTATGACAACAATAAAATAGTTGTACAAAACTACTTATTAATAACTCTACTTAGGCCCAATTGCATATGATGGGCGCCGTAGATATGTATTTATTAGTTGAGCTTTAAATAAATAATGCAAGGACATAATTATCAATTTCCACTTTTGAGAGTTGGAAGAGAACAAGTTAGTTGCTATATAAATATATATATATATATATATATATTATGAATTATTTCATAACTATGGTGTACTTGATTATTTCATTAGCTTTGTTTTTTTGGTATTAGCTAAGTGGAAAAAATAATATCTTAACTCAATTAAACATTTTCGATAATTCTTAAAGTCAGATTGTACCTGTAATTATTTAATTTATGGTAATAACGAGAAGGGAGAAAAAATAGAAAAATCATGGCCTATTTTTAACTACTTGTAACTTTTGATTTGAAGCTTTAAGGAATTATAACAAGAAATTATTCAAATTATGAAGCAAATATATAACATCATCCCCTCAAATTTTCACTAAAATCATGATTTTAGAACATTATTGGTCATTGGATAAAATAATTTAAAAGGTTGATCCCCACCAAGCCATGCTATGAATCACCCAATCATGCATGCTATGACCCTTTCTATAGTGTTAAGATTTCCACGTTTTAATAAGTAAAAGCATGATGTTACAATCAAGAGGTGCCAAAAAATGTATAGACATGAAATTTTTTGTAGTGTTGCTTGTAACATGGGCTAAGATGATTGAGATGGTTGGTTGTTAGTGCCTAATGCTAATAGAGCTGAAGCAACAGCACATGCTGTTTTTGTATCTTCACTTTATGCATGTGACTGTCCTTTTTTTTTTCCTTCCCTTTCTACCCTCTATATCTATTGCTAGGCTTGATTCTTGAATTTTAATCAGAAAAATAGTAAAAAATAAAATAATTTTTTTTTTTACTTCAAATTATCGTACCTTATATTTTATCACTGTGATAGTTTTTATTTTATTTTATTTTATTTTCATTTTACTAAAATATGAGGTTCAAACATATTATATGTATCACTATCACCTTTTTGATCTAGTGAACCTATATGGCATGCACAAAGAATATCTATGGAAAGAGTTTTTAATTGATTTGATTTAGTTATTTTTTGATGATTATTTGTTGGCAAAATTGCACTTTTTTTCCCAATAAAATAGGGGTATTGCATATGTAGTTCCAAACTTTGCAGACTAAGCATATTCAGTCCAAAATTCAAAAAATTATGTACTTTTAGTCCTTTTTTCAGGCCTATTAAAAGATTAATGGGCACCATTAGTTTTCATTTTACTTTCTTTTCTTCTCCTTTTTCCTTTATATTTTTCGTTTTTTGTTTTGAAAAATTGACTAAAATTATGAATTTTTTTTCTTCAGATTGAGTGACTAAGAAACTGAAAGAAACCTCAAAAACAGAAGAAATGGTGGAAAGTGAGGAAGAAAGAGATGTAGAAATAGAAACAGCTTCCGAAATGAAGGGGTCTAAACAGGAACAAGAGGGATCCACAGAAGAAGATCCTTCTCCTTCCTTTTTTTTTCGGAAGAAAAGGTGGATCCAAATAAAATCGATGAAATAGAAGAAATCCAAAAGGTGTATTAATTATGTTGGCCTGATTCCAATTCATATGGGGAAAGTCCAAAGAAAACATGTCGTAAATTTACCCTCAGGATCTCATTCAATCTTTCTATTTGTCCGAGATCTAATTAACACTTGTAAAGCGAGGGAAGTCAATGTACGCAATTCTTCATCTCTAGATATTGGGACCAAGTTACTTTACTAATGTGTATAAGCGCGCGGATCCATTCCCAAACCCCCCGGAGGAGAATCGGAGCTAGTAGGGAGACCCTCGCCCAAAGACCTCTGATTTCAGTGCTAGAATGCTCAGATGCTCTTCATGTCTATTCATTAGAGGTGCCCTCGCATAGCCTATCATTATCCAAGCGAAGCACAAGAATGCTCGATCGTGTCTCAATCTCCGCCAAGCATTTTGGTCGCAACCTTCTATGCCAAGCTCTTGTCCGATTACGAAGATGATGCATGCAATACCCTTTTGGAACCAGTGCCCCTTCGACTGATGTAGTTGCAACTAAAATTCGTTAGAATGCAACACAATTGGGATTTTTAATGAAAATGGAATTTTCAAGAGATGAAGTAAGATACAAAATTGAATTTGATTATATACATAAGACAAAATTCATTTTATTTGCCTAATTTCATGAAAGGAAAAACTCACACTTTTATCTTGTTGATAGATACTTTTTAATTAGTAATCTAGTATCTAGATAAAAAAAAAAGGTTATCCGCAACTTTTAATTCTTTTTACAATTAGATCTTAGGTCACCAAAGAAAACTCCATTTTTCTTATAGTTTAATTTATATAATTGCAACTCAAAATATAAAATAATATATAAAAAATATAAAACAATTTCTTTTATTTCATTTCAAATAAATAATAATAATAACAATAAGAAGAAAGGACTAAAAGAGAGAGGACAAATAGAGAGCGACTCTCATTAAACAAAACTAAATTTCATATATGAGAAAGATTTGCAAGGATGGGAAAGTTTTTTAGTGTTCATATATTAAACAATAAGTAAATAAATATATTATGTACATAATATATATGCATACATAATTAGATAAATGTATTGTGTATATACCGCCCTCTCAACTCTATTTTTTTTTTATAATTTATATAGATTTTTATATATAAAATTATTAAAATTTAAAAAATCGTTCTCCTTAAATAATAAAAAATATATCTTTATTTACTATTTTTAACCAAAAAAAAAAAATCTCGCCCCCCGCGTATCCATTTTCTGACTCTGCCACTGGATATGTATGTATGCACCTCTTGTTAATTAATGTTATTTTAACCTATTAAATAAAGTAATCATTTTATTATTTGATGTCGTTTTAATATTTGAACTTCAGTAATAATTTATTAATAAAATTATAGTATGACTTGAGTTATTTGATTAATTATTTAACTGATCGTTGAACTATATATTTGATTGACTGGTTATATATGTACTTAGTAATTAGATGATTAATTGAGTAACAACGAAATCTTCCATCCAAAATTTTCATTCAACTAAAATGTTTTGAGCTGAACTATGTTTCCAAAATTGCAACTTAATAGTTTCCTTGAAGATATTTCAGGTACTCTTTTTAAAAACTTTTGCACAAATTTTGCAAAAATTGGAGGCAACCACTCCCTCTCAAATGCTGGCACATGTACATTTTTCCCACTAATGATGAAAACTAACTACACATGCCCCACACACGCATCTTCCATTAGATCTAAGAGATGGGTTTAAACTCGAAAAGTTTCGAATACGTCTCGCTTGGAACGAGTTTTTAAACTTATAAAGGATTTGTGATGGATTTTGATTTTTCATTATCAAACTCATCCTGCCCTTTTTATTTATTTATTTATTTTATATTTTAATTTGTATGTATTTATGTAATAATATTTTTTAAAAAATATATTTTTTAAAAGATTTTCGAGGTGTTACTTTAAATAAATATATTTTTTATATTTTTAAAATTATAAAATGAGTATAATTCGAATCCGAGAAGTTCGAGTAGATCCAAGTCCTTAATAAACTTGGTAGGTGGATTTTGAATTTTAACAAACTTGTTCGATTGTCATCCCCGATGGAATGTTTGAAAAGGACCAAAAGTGCACAATTTTTTTGAATTTTGGGACCAAATTTGTGAAGCTTGTAAAGCGAGGGACTACATTTGCAGAACCCCCTATTGAATGGGACTACAAGTGCAATTTTGGCTCATTTGTTCTTAGTTTTGGTAAGTAGCCTGTTTGTATTCATTTGTTTCATTTGTAGTAGCTAGCTTGTTAATTTATTCAAATAGTGATAAAAAT
Organism: Paulownia fortunei; assembly: GCA_019321725.1. Taxonomy (NCBI): domain Eukaryota; kingdom Viridiplantae; phylum Streptophyta; class Magnoliopsida; order Lamiales; family Paulowniaceae; genus Paulownia; species Paulownia fortunei. Next base: position 7,441,060 of record CM033112.1, read on the forward strand.
AATTATATAGTATGTATACCTTTTCCGGGTAGTACCAATGTATTTTATTGAGTTGCATGTGACACCACATGAACTGCTATTAATAGCAGTGTGATCTAATTATAATTGTGTGTTTGATTCGTGTGCTATAATTTATTATTAAAATTCTCACTACAAATATATAAGAGGAAAAAAATTATTCAGTTATTTCTTTGTTTTGCTTCATAAGCATTTTGTCTTGGGCTTCTCTTTTCCTTTTCTCTATATGCAAGAATGAAAAAAGGAAAAAAAAAAGAAATAAGGAAAAAAGAGCCCGAATTAAAGTTAGTCGAAACTTAATTATTATTAAATGTCATCTCAAAACCAAATATGGACCATCTTTTCTAATATTCTTTTCCAATTAAGCGAAACATTACTTGAAAATTTTGAATTCATAACGTAGTAAGTGTAGATTTTTTAGATGTTTGGATTCAATATTAAATATTATATTTAATTAAAAATAAAATACTTGACAAAAAATTCATACTTTCAATATATGTGTATTGAGTTTAGTATCTAGAAGACTAAAAATGAAGTAGCATATATGGTATATACCCAATAGTAGACATGGTATGCTAAGACAAAGTGAGTAAGGAACGGAACCAAGACAAAGTGAGTAAGGAACGGAACCAAGCCATTGTTTAGAAATAACAATCGAATGGATTTAAATATGTATTTATTTTATTTGGGCGAGTTTTAATAGTATAAAATGGATTTGAGTGACATTCTTGGTTTTTCATTTGCAAACCCAACTTGTTTAATTTTTTATTTTTAAAGATTTTATTATATATATTTATATGATATTTTTTTAGAAATAATAATATTATTTTTAAAATTATAAAGCGGATCTAACAGATTACCCACCAATTCTGAATTTGGGTTCTTAAAAACCTCTCATTTAGTTTCATTTTCAAACTTATTTTCATATTTCCAATATTTTCAGAGTTAAAAATATTTTCATTAGATTTTCGTGTAAAAACGAGAATATATTGGATTAGTTATATTTTTATGTAGATTTATAGATTTAAAAATAAAAATATATTTATTTTATAGTGTTTTTTACATGAAAAAATGCAATATGTGAGTAGATTTAAAAATAAAATTAGTAAGTGCATGAAAAGATGTGAAATGTTAGTTTGAAAATAAATTTTAAAAATAAAAATAAGTGTTATTTCTGTTAAAAATGAGTAAAATAAATGCATTTTCTCACTTTCAAATAGTAAAAGATGGAAAGATTCTTTGTGGAAATGCTCGATTTAGGATTCAAACAAATTCAACTAAAATCGAACCTATTGCAATCCCTAAAATCGCTAACTTATTTGTAATTTCAAACTTTAGAAGTTAAAAAAATTAATTCGTTCAAAGTTTTATTTCATCCTGCCCCTAAAATTGAATTATATCCTGCCCCTAAAATTGAATTTTATCTCTCCGCCCTTAGTTGTACGCATGTCTACTATTACAAGTTGAGCCCAAGATGGTTTTTCTATACTATATATTTCACTGTTATATAAATGATATAAAAACCATACTGTATTATTTTAAATTTTATGTTTGTCTGTTCCTTGGTACACATTCTCTGTAAAGAAACATTACAACTCACAAAAGGGAACCCTATAATGCCAACAAGATATTAAATGGTTTCACTTGTCCCAGCTGTTCATGATTTCACACACACACACACACACACACACACACACACACACACATATATATATATATATATATTTTTTCCATGCCAATACAATTAAGAATCTTCCAAATGGGTTGGCTCCCTAGCCTAGCTGCTTAGGCTGTATGAACACATAATTGAGAATAATTAGAGTAGACGATACAGGCAGCCAAGATTTTGGAAGATATGGGTACCCATTTTCTCTCCTTTTGTTGTGCAACCTATCTAATTAACCTTGTGATTGTACAATCCACCCCGCTTAAGTTGGCATTCTTACACAGCTAGGTTTCTTCAAGGTTTTTATCAACTTCAAAATTGCCTTAAGTTGGCACCAACTAATTTACTATACTTCTCTATTCCAATATTTAAAAAGGTGACTTAATAGTGGTTTTAATAATCTTTCAGTCGATCGATAATTGCTAGTTATATATACATCAAAATATATATCGTGTAAATATATGATATTATTTGAAAATTATAATATAACTTAACAACGATTTTTATATGCAAGAAACTAGCTACAAAGTTATAGCCATTATTGTTTTTTTGTGACAATTTTGAAGTAATCTTTAGCATTTTCCTTGTATATTTTTAACAAAAGTTATGTTTTTTGAGTCAACTTTGGACTCATGATTAATTTGCACTTATCAACTAAGAAATATGTAATTGAAATAGACATGTCACAACACTACACTTGCCAACCAAATGTGGTCAACCTTCTAGCTGTATTTTGGGCATAATTCGTTCAACTATCTTCATTTCTGTTTCTTGCTTTTTTTTTTTTTTTTAGAGTTGTTCATAATTCGGTTAATCGGTTGAACTGAATTAAAATCGAAATTTTAATTTGCATCGAAATCAAATAAAAAATTTAATTTCGGTTTTTGATTTTACATTTTCTAAATTTTTTATTTTCAGTTTAATTTTGATTTTTTATTTCGGTTAATCAAATCGAAAATTGAATTACCATTTTTATATATTTATATATATATATATATAATTTTTATAATATATTTTTATACTTATTATATTTTTTAGACTATTTTTTATGTTAAAAATTATATTTTTATACTATTTTTTATGTTTGTTCTCACCCAAACTAAAAATAAATAAATAAATAATTATATTATTTAATAATTATCTATTTTTTTTCTTAAGAATTCGATTAACTAGAAATTGAAAAAAAAATTTGGTTATAACCGAATCGAACCAGTAATTCAATTCGATTTTCAATTTAAGATTTTGACGAATCAAAATTTTGATTAATCTGAATTTCGGTTCGATTCCAAGGAATGAGCTACCCTAATTTTTTGTAAACATTGGATTCTAGCATAGCTACAGAATTCTGGATTTCTAATAGGGGCGCAAGAAACCCTTCACACTGTTGTCTATACTAATGACCTAGGAATATCACCTGATCTTGTAATACTTTATTTCTGTAATAAAGCTGAAAATTTAAATTATAAATACCAAGTTGTTGGAATTTATTGGGGAAACTATCTATAAAGGATTCTTTATTTTCCCGAATCCCAGAATAAAAATAAAAATAAATCAAGCATAACCCAATATAGGGTATTAATTAAAAATAAATAAAAAATGATCATAATGTTACCCTCTCCTTCTCTCCTATGCGAAGCCTCATTTTGTATTTTATTTTCTTTTTCATGGAACAGAGGATACATAGAGTATATTCTAGATAAGGTTACTCTTTTTCTAAATTATATATATTTATATGTATGTGTGTGTGTGTGTGTGTGTGTGTGTGATGATCATGAAAGAAGCTCTGCACATCTACCCTTTTGACATTTTTTTTTTTTATTTTTCCTTATTTTTGGGTTGAGATCAAAGACATGAGTTGCCTAATTTAGCATAAATATGTTTTGGTAAATGCTAATCAAAATTTTTATCACATATAATAAGTTTCGAGGTCATATCCTTCCCAGTTCCCATAGTATATCCTCTTGGATCTTTTTGCCTTCCCCCACTCTCATATTTTTAGTTTTGTTTTACATTTTTTTAATTTTTTGGGAGAATATGATCTGGAAAAATATATTTTAGAAAATATGTGTATTAAAGAAAAATATAATATATGGTTAATTTTAATTTAGGAGAATAAATTGGAATGAAAATGGAGTGGGAATTCAATACCTAACATTAGGGTTAGTGGCTTACCTAAATTACAAAACAAATTAAATTATTTATTTTTCAATTCAAATTAATTGATAAAAATTTGTTTGTTAAAAATAACAAATCAAGTATGGGTAAATTTTTTTCAATAAGATTTGAAATTCGAATCAATTCAATTAATAAAAAATAATATATATATATATATATAAGAGCCAAATTACTTGAACTTAACTCGATTAAAAGTAGATTTGATTAACAATCAATATAAACAAATATAATTTTTAAGATTTAATAAAAATCCAAACAAATTCATTTTTAATCAAGATTTATCATAGCTCACCCATGTAGATTTATATATATATATATAAGGGCCAAATTACTTGAACTTAACTCGATTAAAAGTAGATTTGATTAACAATCAATATAAAACAAACATAATTTTTAAAATTTAATAAAAATCCAAACAAATTTATTTTTAATCTAGATTTATCATAGCTCGCCCATGTAGATTTTTTTAATTGATAAATAAATAGAGGTTCATGCTTAAATTTTCACTCACACAGACTATGCTCTAAAAAAAAAAAAAAAAAAAAAAGAAAGAAAATTTATACCATAAAATATACTGTCGAAAATTTGTATACAATGAAATAAATTAAACGCACTAATTAAGTGGCACTCACTCGACAGATAGTTGAAGTCATTATTGGTAAATTATTACTGTATTCAATTATTTGTTGACTATCAAGAAGTCTTTTGCTGTGTTGAATGGGCATTTACATGCTACTTTCTTTTCTGCTTTTTCAGTACCTAAGTTTTATTCGTACTTTTTACTTTTGTCATATTGAATGATTTATTAGTGCTTGTTTATGTTCGTTTTCAATTTTTTATTTTTTATTTATTTAAAATTTTATTTATTTATTTATTTTCATCAAAAATACAATTTATTTTTATTTAAAAAATTAAAATTAAATCTACTAATATTTCATATTTTTTCATACACCAATAAAAACCCATTCTCAAACTTATTAACATCTTAAATTTTTTTATGTAAAAAAAACATAAAATAAATATATTTTTTATTTTTAAATTTATATAATCAACATAAAAATATAATTAATTTAAGTTTATTTTATTTTTAAACGAAAACATAATAAAATTATTTTCAACTTTCAAAATACTAAAAATATGAAAATAAAACCAAATGGGGCTCAGTTTTTTTAAATTATCCCCCCAAAAGGAGAATTTCTCCATTTTTGTGGGCACAACAAAAATCTACTCTGCAAAGAACTTCTCAAGAAACTAAATTGAAAGAAAAAAGAATCTGTCTGGTCAAGAAAAAACTCAGAAGGAACATCTGACGTAGTCGCTCCCTCCCATATAATTCCTGACAAACTCACATGCCCATGCAGACAATTTTAGACCCACCCATATACCTATCCCACATGGAAGTGTGAGAAAAAGGCCTGCCCCACAGCTCTCTTCATCTTCCTCCTCATTCCGCTATGATCAAACATTTTCTTTGATTTTAATAATGGTTTTGCCAACCTTGTACTCTCTTATCATACTTTGGCGTACACATGGATGATGGACCATACTTCCATTGAACAACTAACCATCCAAGTTTTTGTGGGCTGTCTTCATTTTGTTGTGTCTTTGGGATTCTATTAAGGGATTCCGCCAGGGCTTCTTCTACTTGGATCTGGAAAGATTCCTTCTTGCTGTAATGCATTGGTTTTAGTTTCTTGATTGGTTGAATGCTGTGCTGCTGATGAGAAAATTTATTGTGCTTATTGGGTGTGTTCCTTAATTCTTTGGTTTCTCATTAGGGAGAAACTGAAGTTGCTTGCTTTGACTAAAAAGATTTGATTTTGGGTTTTGTGCTTTCTTTCTTTTTGCTTTGTTGAAACAAAGTGCAGAATTTTGTAAATCCTGGAAATTTAGGAGATTTTGCATATTGGGAAGAAAGAGCATTGTGATTTTTGGGATTTCTGTTATAAAACTGGAGTCTTGATGTGGTGACAGTCCAGTAATACTTAATCAAGGGAATTTTGACCAGTACTCTACTGAAGGAAGTGCAGTCAGGAGGGAAATTGCTGTTCAAATATGTATATATGGTATCGAGAGAGATTACAATAGTTTTTTGCTGCTTGAAATGCTTGTAATAAATTATCTGATTTTGAGGGCTTTATATTTCTTTGCTTCTGAGAACCGGTCAAGGATTATTTGTACCTTTGATTTGGCATAGTTTTGAGGGCTAGGAAGAATATATGGGAAAAAAAATCTAGTTTGGAAAACTGGTTTGTAGCATTGATAAACAGCCATAGACTATAACATTTGAATGTAGAATTTGATTGATTAGAAAGGTGGGGAATAATTAGATATTCAGACGGTGGGGATTTTGTTAAGTGGTGTTTAAAGGAAAGGGAGTGAAGATGGCAGCAAAACTATTACATTCTTTGACAGATGACAATCCAGATTTGCAAAAGCAAATAGGATGTATGAATGGCATCTTTCAACTGTTTGATCGTCAACATATCCTTACCGGTGGTAGGCGCATGGTCGGCCACAGCCCCAAAAGGCTTCCTCCTGGTAAATATCTTATGCTTGTGGCTCCATGTAATTTATTTCCAGCAATCCTGAGTTTGAAATTTATTTTTTTGGCTTTCTTTGACAGTGATGTTATTGATGTATCTATGATCAGCACATGAGTTTGATTTCTGGCCACATAATTGTGGAAACTATGTATAACTTGTTATGCTACATGTCTGTCCATTACCTACCTATATTATTTTGTATTACTTGCAACCTTATTGTCTATGTCTTAGTTGCTCATTTGTCATTTCATACTTTCTGGAGTACAATATCTAGACTTGTCATGGCCTGATAAGAGCGTATATCTCAGCACGAAATTTTACTGAATTTTTGCAGGAAATTCCCACTTCCATGGCGATACTTTGGAAAGAGAGTCTAATAATGCACACCTAAGATCTGCATCAAAGGTATGGCTTCTGAATTTTAAGTTTCTTATCTTGTGAAAGTACGCAGCACATTGATATGAGATTGTTTACTTCTTACAAGGCCTATTTATGATTAAAATCTACTAGACTTGAAAACACAAAATTGTTTTTCCTTCTTATTTCTCTCGTCATGGGTGCTTGCCAAATTCTTATATGGTTATTGTTACGAATTGCTAAATGATGAAATGCACAAGCTTTCATTAGATCACGAGGGAAAGATGCAAAATTGTTCTATCAATTTGAAATTCTGCAACTGCTCCATTCAGTTAAAAATAAGCAACTTACGCATAACATCTTGCAAATTTCCCCACTTCTTCCCCTTTTCGTAATGATGCTAATGTTAACCTGAAAGAATGACAAAGCATATCCTTGGAATTTCGTGTTTGTATTGTTTCTATAAGGGATACTACTGTCATTTTACAGATAAAATGAAAAACAGTACCACAAGTTAATTCAAAGGAGATGGTTTCCAGAGTTTTACAAGCCATGAGGAGGAAAGTTGCCTATTTTATAAGTTACAGGGAGGTGATCTGCTGGTTTGTGAAACCAGAGAGAAGTGATTTGCAGTCTTCCCTTTGCAAAAAACTTGACATATGTGACAATTTTCCAGTTGATAATATACCTTACCTAAGATCGTAAGACCTAGAATAATGCTGGACTCTGGTTGATCAGATGCTCGTATGAGTTGAATGTATTGAATGTGTTGTAGATGTAACAAATGGCAATATTCCTAGTTACTTTTTTTTCAGATGAGGCTGTGATTTCAGAATGCTTTGGCCATATCCTTTATGGATATCTCAAAATATCTGCATTATATTCTTCACATTTCTTGGTGACATCTATAATGAAAATTAGTAATCAATCTCATGAGAATTTGACTTCTGCCATTTTCTATTGCAGGAAAAGTATGCACACAAGAAATTCCAAGAAAAACAAAGAATCTCCACTGAATCGTCCAGGGCTTCTTTCTCCTCTTCATCCCGTTCATCTTCTTTTTCTTCTCTCGACTGTAATAGAGCTACTCAATTAGAACCTGCATCCTTTGACAGAATAATTTTTCCTGAAACTCCTTCAAGGGACCCAGCAATGAGCCTGCAAAATTCATCCCCCCAATTTAGTCGACAAAGCCTTGATATTCGTGATTTGGTGAAGGATTCCATGTACAGGGAAGTTCAGGGCTTGTCAATTAAAGCTAAAACTACAGAGGAGGCAGTGGATCCTCTCATGAAGTACAGAGACTCGCCAAGGCCACAGTCCAAAATTAGTGATGGTTCTCATGGCTCAGGTCTTGACACAAAGCAAAGGATGCCTGCTGATCTCAAAGAATCTCTTAGAGTTCTTGCTAAACTTCAAGAAGCACCTTGGTATCATAATGAACCTAGAGAACTTTTGAGATCAGCATCCTACCACTCAAAAGATGGGTCTTCATTTTCGATTTCAAGAGATGCCCCTCGGTTTTCTTATGATGGAAGGGAAGTAAGCCGTGCACCATTTGATTCACGGGATGTTTCGAAATCTATCCTAAAGCTTAAAGACCTTCCAAGACTTTCACTAGACAGTAGGGACGGTTCAATACGGAGTCTGAATGCTGATTCCAAATCCAACTTTTTCTTGAAATCTATACAGCAGGATAGTGGTGAGTTTGATGGTAAGGTTCAGAGTCTGCAACAAACACCTGGAAACCAAGCACGGCCTCCAAGTGTTGTAGCAAAGCTGATGGGTTTGGATACACTGCCTGATTCTGTTTCATCCAACAACACCAACTCTGGTTCAGGTAGGAATCCAGATGAAGATTTTGTTAATATTCCAAGGTCATTTGCAAAAGCAGATCCAAGTTCAATTCAAATATCAAGTTCCTCAAAGAACTTGTGGAAGGAGCCTAGCTCACCACGTTGGAGAAATCCCGATTCTTCAATGAAACCTATGTCACGATTTCCAATTGAACCAGCGCCATGGAAGCAGATTGATGGGACAAGGACCTCTCAGAAACCAACCTCCCGAACTACGAGAGCTCCAGCAAAGACTCCGACCACATTTCCTTCTGTTTACAGTGAGATAGAGAAGAGATTGAAGGATCTTGAATTCACACAATCTGGAAAGGACCTCAGAGCACTGAAACAGATACTGGAAGCAATGCAGTCTAGGGGATTCTTAGAAACCCAAAAAGAACTTATAGGTTCAAATTTCACCAGTCATAAAGACCATGAGCAAAAACATTTGAGTTCCAAACATGAGGCAAGATCAGTAAAGAACAGAAAGCCACAGGCTGATCAAGTTCTTGCTTCCACAAAGAGGAGCATCGATTCTGCACGAAATTATGAGTCTCCAATAGTGATCATGAAACCAGCTAAACTTGTTGAGAAATCTGGTATACCTGCTGCTTCTGTAATTTCACTTGATGGCTTATCTGGTCGACCCAAACTTCAGGATAATGAATATGTTGATAATAGAAAGGGTTTGAGCAGTGGCAGGACAGATAAAGATCTGAGTTCTAAATCTAGTCAACAAGACAATGCTGTAAATTCTGTTATTGTAAAAAATGACAGAACTCTAAAAAGCGCACAGACTTCAACAAGATCACAACAGTTGGCCAAAGATGGGAATGCAGGGTCGGGGAAGTGTTCAGGATCCATCAGCCCAAGAATGCAACAGAAGAAACTTGAGCTGGAAAAAAGATCTCGACCACCCACCCCTCCTGATTCAAGCAAACCTAGAAGACAGTCAAACAGGCAACAAGGTGAGTCCAATTCTCCTGGTGGAAGACGAAGACCAAAACATCCCAACTTTAAACAAAGTGGTGACCAACTGAATGAGGTCAATGTTGAATCAAGGAATTTGAATTACCATGAAAATGAGAATTCAGTTCAATTAAACGAAAGTACTATACGGAGCTCCAAAAATGCTTTAGTCGCTAGTTCTGAAGGATCTCCTGGCATAAGCAGTTGCCAGAGTCCATCCATGAAGGCTTCTAAATTTATGTTATCTGACTTGGTAGAGAAGGTTGGTACTTTCTATATCTTATATCCAATTGATTTGGCCTATTCATTTGGTAACTTGTTTCATGATTTACTTCAGAAATCTACTCGGGCATTGAGTGAAGAAGAGTCAGCAGAGTTTGGTTTTGTTCATCCGGAGTACTCCAGTCCTGTCTCTGTTCTTGACAGCATAGTCTGTAAAGACGATTCTCCTTCTCCTGTAAAGTATGTTGGGAAGACCCTCAGAGGTAATTCTTTCCTTAGATTGACAATTGTATGTGGTGAAGGCTTGAAGCTATGAATAAACAAGTACACGGGATATGACAATTATTCTATTGATTGACTCAATATTTTGTATCCAAATCTATATCAATACATTATCAAAGAGAGGCCTACAGTAACTACCTTGATCTCTTTGATCTGTAATGTGATAATCGCTTAGAAGTTGACATGTGTCCACAACCCACACTCCTCTCTCTACTATTCTCAACCTTTCTCTTTATCTCATTCTGTCTCCAATTCAATTTTGTTCTTGTTGCCAATCACGTTTTCTTATTCAACTTCTTAATATATTTTTACTTTTTTCCCTTATCATGGATTCAATTAAACACATAAAATGACTTTTCTTTTATGTTATGTGTAATATCTAGAAAAAATAGCAACCACATAGGGTGTGCAAAAGTCATTAGTTTTCACAAGAATGAATGGTATAAATGGTGATCTTTTGTTTTTAGTGCATACAAAGGCTTAACGATTTTTTTTTTTTTTGTTGCATTGTTTATATTATGTTTATTTTGCTTCAATTTCAGAGATGAACCTCTTTCTTATTTCTGGAAGCTAATATTCCATTGACGAGCATTTTACTTAAGGTGTACATTGGAGCTGAAACAAATTATACTATCAAAATATTAATGTAGTTGGAATAAATTGGAGAATTTGAAATATCTGGAATCAGTCTATAGTAGTCCTTATTGGTAGAATAAATTGATGCATGCTGTAAAACTGTGCAACCATTGAGACCATGCTTAGTTTAATACTAAATTGTCCAAGGAAACAGTATTATCGTTTCTCTACGCTGAGATAAGTAACATAGTATTTTCCGGAGGGAGACAAAGATGGATGACAGTTCCATGCATCTGTGCTTTGATATATGATTGTCAGCGACCAGCCTACTAAGAGTTGTTGAAAGCCCTGTCAATTCCTGTGATTACTGCGTTACCTTTTCTCCTCTCAAATGGTCTATATTCTTTCCTAAGATATAGAGAACAATTTATCTCTTTTATTTACTCATTTTTTTTTTTTATATTGAAGCCTTTTAGGATACACCAACTTCTATCAACAGGTGTGTGATTCAGAAAGAATGCTAGAGCATAATACAACCTCCAACCACCCTCCTAACCAAAAGTGAAAAACGAAAAGTGAGAGTTGTATCAAGAAATATTTGTCACGTTGCTTTTCATAAAATAAAGATTACTGAACTTTTTAGTGCTTCTGGTAATGATTAGAGATAATCATTCATGTTGCTTTGGAAGAGGTTTAACTCCATACTTGGCTCTATGCAACACACAACAGGTCATGTCATGCATTTGAGCATTGACTGAGCAAGAGCAGTAAGAGTATGGTCGACGTTGCACTTTTTCTTTTATCACGTGATAATATCTGATTGATTGGCATTTATTTTACAGTGGATGTATCCATGGATAAAATGAGGGATTCAAATGTGGTTCAAGGAAGTTCTGTGGATAGTATCGTTCCCAACTCCATAGAATCTGGTTCTACATCTGAAATTAACCGAAAGAAGCTTCAAAACATTGAAAACTTAGTTCAGAAGCTCAGAAGGCTCAACTCCAGCCACGATGAAGCACGTACGGATTACATTGCCTCACTGTGTGAGAATACTGATCCAGACCACAGATACATCTCCGAAATACTATTGGCTTCAGGACTCCTACTTAGAGAACTTGGCTCAAGCCTGACAAATTTCCAGTTTCATCCATCTGGCCATCCTATCAACCCAGAGTTGTTTCTGGTCTTGGAACAAACAAAGGCAAGCACTTTACTAGAGGAAGAATGCAGCACCGGAAAGACAACTCAATTGATGATAAAGGAAAAATTTCACAGGAAACTCATTTTTGACACTGTTAATGAGATTCTTGCTAGAAAATTGGCCTCAGCAGGTCCATCTTCTGAGCCCTGGTTGAGACCAGTTAGGCTAGCTAGGACGGCCCTGAATGCACAGAAGCTTCTCAAAGAATTGTGTTCTGAGATTGAAGTACTTGAGGCTAAAAATCCCAAATGCAGCTCTGATGAAGAGAATGACAGATGGAAAAACATCTTGCGCAAGGATGTGATGCATCAGTCAGAAAGCTGGATAAATTTTGATGATGAAATCTCAGGTGCTGTCCTTGACATTGAACGGTTGATATTTAAAGATTTAGTTGATGAGATTGTGGTTGGCGAGTCCGCTGGTTTGAAAACCAAACCAGGTAGGCGTAGACTCTTTGCAAAGTAGTTTGTACTGTGCTTGTTCCACATCCTTAAGTTATTCCTTCCTTTGCCATTTGCTCTCTTGATTTACATTATTTTTGATCAGGTATAAAGATTGATTTGTAAAACAACTGGCTGCTTGGATTGTAAAGAAAATCCTTATTGAGTGGATTATAACAAATTTATAAAAGTTCACATAGTTGCAGCAAATTAGCCAAGAAAACATAGTATTTTGGAAACTGTTTAGTGGGGTGACCTTTTGACATGATTTTGGGCTCTTTTTTTTTTTTTTCTCTTTTCTTTCTTTATTTCTTTCAATATATATATATTTGGCGCGTGTGTTAGGTGCTTATTACTCTGGCCATGTGGTTGTTTTTCCTCATCTTCATTTTTTTGTGTTTGTTGGTGGTAAGGAAGAGAGGACACAAATTGCAAGTACAACTAAAAATTAGTAAACCTGGAAAATTTTCACCTACATCGTATCATTTTTGGCTGTGCAAGGTCTGGTGGTAAGACGGGATTGCAAATCCTCATTCTCCAGTTCAAATCCAGAGGTCCATGTCAGGAAAAAAGAAACAATAAAAAGAACTTTAGACAGATCTGAACTTGAGGTGTTATCATATACTATTTAAAAGATAATTGCCCCACTATGAATTTGATAATTAGTTGAATTACAGTAAGTCACCCAAAGTGTGTAAAAAGTTGAAAATATAACTTTTGAGAATTATATGAATACATGAGATGAAATCAAACTCAAAACTGTTCGGAAGAATTTCTGCAGCTGCGACCTTTCAATTTTTTAAGGAAATTCAAATTATTTTGTAGTTCATATGTCTCTTTACAAAAGGTATTAAAACCTTTTCATTTTATCTAACTGAAACAAGAAACATATGTTTTTTCCATATTGCACTCGGACTCATTCGACTACACCGATGAATAACAGAAGAGTAATAGTGCTGCACAATGTATGTAATCATGCTGTTTCTGGTCAAATATTATTAAAAAAAAAAAAGGAAACAGTGAAAACAGTCCCAAGATTCCAGTTAATACTATTCGAAAGTTTAAAAGCCGAATGACGATCCCATCGCCGAAGCATTCTTGCCAGTTCCTCTTTCACAGACCGTCGAAAAAATCATCTCAAAAGAAGAAAGATGATAGATATCCTTGTTGCCACAGCAGCTTCCATAGCATAGTGGTAGTGCGTTCGCTTCGTAAGCGAAAGGTCGCGAGTTCGATCCTCGCTGGGAGCTCCATCATAATTATTTCTTAACTTGTGTTTTTTCTTTTGTCTTCTTCTTTTTCAAGTTTTGCACATTTCAATTCATCCTCCATACGCATATGGCATCTCTCCATTCTCCCACTTGTATCCATTTCCTCCCTACAAGATATAAGATATTCCCTCCACCGCCGCCGCCACCAGAAGATCAACCCTACTCAACACTCTCTATTCACAACAATCCCACCTTCTCTCACTCTCACAAAACCCGCCACACCACAGTCTTCGACTTAAGACTGACAGTCCTCCACCAAAAACTAGAAGAAGCGGAAACAGGGATCCAGTCCCACCCACAAAGCCTGTTCAAATGAGGGATTGTCTGACGATCATCCGTCGAAGCGCCCGCGACTGAGGAAGCTCCACTCTTATCTGTTCAATGGGGTGACCAGACCAAACTGGATTATGCAGAAACGATGAGGATAGAATTAAGTTGTCTTGAGATCTGGATGATAATTTTGTCCAGCGTTGAAACACGACTACCTTTTCGGATTAAGTTATTTTAAGAATTTCTTGTTGGAATGATATTTCTGATGAGAGGTAAAGGTTATTGCGCTTTTGTTTTGAATGGATTTGTCTTCTTGAATAATTAGTCTTTGGTTTGACTATTCGAGTGGCGCTTCAATTGTTCCAATCATTCAATTTTAAAGTTAAAAAATAAATTAAATATTTAATTTAAAATTAATTATAAAAATTTATTTAAATTCGATTTGTTAAATATAATAAATTAAATTTGAAAGATTTTTTTTTTTGTTCCATAAGATTTGAAGTTCACAACAAACTCAACTTGATTAGAAAAAAAATTCAATATATATATATATATATATATATATAAATCAAACTATTTTGCTTGATTTGTGTTCAACCATCATTTAAATTCAATTCAATTAAGTATTAATAATTAAATAAAATTTAAATATATTATTTTAAATTCTATAAAAATTCAAATATTAACTTATTTAACTGAACTAAATGTTTATTTTTTAGTCCAACTCAATACATTCTACAAGGAGTTTATAATTGTGAAACCACTTGCGACAATAGTCTTTGAATTTATAACTTCTACGGTGGTGAAGTTTAAAATTTGATTGATATTTTAGTGTGATTGTGGCGACTAATTAAGTAATAATTATAATTTAATTTAAATATTTTGATATAATAGGATACTTTTACAAACTATAGTCACACCCAACAATATTCATTCTAGCCAAAAAAAAAAAAAAGAAAAAGAAAAAAATAGTTTAGGATTTATTTTTCAATCATATACAATTAATTTTAGACGGTCACAATGGACCAACGACGAATGGGAGTCCTCTTTGTTTTTGGTTCTAAGAGTATTAATCATGTAATCATATATATTTTTAACTTTTTTTTTAAAGTTAGTTTTATGGTTGATTGGTTAAAAAGATTAAGCATGTTTTGCGTGGACTTGAAACCAGTGGTCACAGTCACAGGATAGGTTAAATCAACTACTCTCTCCATTCTTAAATTGTATGTACGTTTGTATTATTGATTTTTTTTTTAAATGCAATAGTAAATAATTGAGTTTTTTTTTTAATTTTTTATTTATTTCCCCGTTGCTTCATGGAAAATGCGTCAATTTTGTATTGTTTACTTTTGTATATTTATTTATTCCAACTTAGTGTAATATTTATTATATGCCTATTTGTTTTGTGTATATTAGTTTTTATCGAGATGTTGATATATGATATATTTAATTATTTTACACAAAAACTATATGAAAAATCAATAAAAAGCTCTAGTATATCATACACATCCTGCACATCCTTGAAATTAGAGGATTAAAAACAGAATGATGGACATTGATGTTGTACAAATAAATAATATAGATTTTTTTTTTCTGCAAAGAATTAGAATCCCCAAAACCATGAACTTAATTAAAGTTTTGAATCTCAAAGCAACAAGAACAAGTAGCAGATGATTGAGATATCCAATTTTAACCCAATTTTTTTTTGGTAATCATTTTAAGTGGAGATCGGAGCCATGCCAAATTCGAACATGTTTCAAAACTAGTTCCATTTAGGGTGGGTTTTGAAATTATAAACTCGTAGTTAGTGGTAAATTTTAATTTTTTATTTTCAAACTTATTTCGCTCCAAACTCACTCAAATTATTATTATTTTTTATATTTTTAAAATTATAAAATTAATCTATCAGATTTAACCCGTTGGCCAAATCCAAGTCCTTACAAATCTTGTCTGGAAAGGGTCTCAAATTTGACCAAATTTATTCTGGGCATGTGCCATTGCCATCCCTAATTTCGGGGCAATTTTCATTTTTGTTGGTTTCATACTATAATTAATTAACTATAAACATAATGTACCAATTACTATCAAACATTGAGAATTTGAACAAATTGGAATTTTGGGGCTACTTTTTCTTAAAGGAACAAGAAGAATATATTTATATAAGAAAAAAGAGGTCATTAACATTCAATAATTCATGTAACATGTAATGGTCCCTTCTCTAATACATCTCATAGAAAAGGACTGTGGCCTCCAGGACAGCAACATCTATCCTACATTACCATCACTTCACAACCATCTATGAAAAAAGAAATTAGTACTATATATACTTTGTTCCGAACCATGGCATTGTACTAAATAATATACTCAATTCACTCTCTTTGTTTCATGCATGCTCTTCTAGGAATAATGCATTTTTGGTCCTGTAAATTGACATATTTTCAACCTTCATTATTTATTTAATCGTTTTGCAACCAATTTAGTTAATTGGTCGAAAAACTCAATTTTTTGCCATGAAATTTAAAAAAAAATTGTAGATATTTAGGAGGTAAATTGCATAACACTCGATTTTATGAAATTTACCCTAAAATTCCAAATTCTTTTGTCTGTTTTTATGCGATTTACTCCAAAAAATTGCCTCAAATTTTTTAAATTTCGGGCCACCTTCAGTTTAGGTCAATATTTAAAATTTTCAGCTAATTTTTAAATTTTTGACCAAATTGAATTGAAATTGTTACTGAATCAACAAATTGTCGATTGAAACTGCAAAACAAATAGATAAAGCATGAAATTTAAAAATAGGTTGTTAGGTGTGTATGAATATTGTCCCACATCGGGTAGAAGTGGGGATGATCATTAATTTATAAGTGTGGATAATATCTCCATTGATATGAGACTATATGGATGAAGTCCAAAAACAAAACCATGAGAATTTCTTGTTGGGAGCCCGCCGATCTCCATATTGGTATGATATTAATCAACTATTTCTATATTGTTATGATATTATCCACTTTAGACTTAAATCCTAATGATTTTATTTTTGAGCTTCATTCAAAATATCTCTTACCAATAGAGATATTGTCCACACTTATAATACTATGATAAGATAATGTGGATACTTATAATACCATGACCATTGGAATATATGTATGTCCTTCTGGATATATGTATGTATTTGTGTAGTGTGAGCTTTAAATTTAACTTAGGACCACTGGAATACCTTTTTCTACTTTATAAGGTGCCCCTCATGCAGCCCCAACTTGGCAGTGTGCCCTTCTTTAAAATTTCTTGGATCTTGTGGCAGTTGATATATACTGATGCAGTCTCCATCATCCCACTCTTTTATCTTCTTTCTTTATCATGATCAACCCCAACAACAGAGGGAATTATCGGTCGATTCGAAAGGACTTTTCTTTGTGCTGCTGCTTCTTCTTCTTCTTCTTCTTCTTCTTCTTCTTCCATTCCCTTTTACTCAGATATTATTTTGTGTGTGTGTGTGTGTGTGTGTGATGTCATTAGGCTCTTTATTGTCCTTTTTGGCTTCACTCTCTTTTAGGGTTTTGTAGCTTGTTTATGTGTGTATATGGTTATGCTCAACTAGAGTGAGTAAAAACCAATATTTATTAGAAAATACTACTTACAAAACACACCACTTAAATATCAAGATTATTTTTGCATAATTTTAATGGTCTCATTAGGTTTTGGATCAAGATTCATGAAAGTTAGGTTCATTTTTCGGCAAACTAGGAGGGCTAATCACAATCTACGTACGAAGAATTGAGAGTCAGCTGATCCCGGACCTTTCTTGGAAGCAAGCAAAATTCGTTTTAGCACATGATTAAATATTTCGGTTATATTCTTTGTGTTTATTTATCTCACATAAATGTCTATCAATTCAAAATAACACTCATTGTGGGGGAGATTATGACTTATGTTAGGGCATGTGGGGAAAGATTGCTGCTCATTCTTTAGTTTCTCCAACATGATTAAAGACTACTGAAATTCATAATGCTTTGGTTATATTTGTTTCGAAACAAATCTTCTTTGCTCAAGATTATATTTAAGGTTGCTATACTATTGTCGAATATGTCGAATTTAACTCCATTTTTCTTTTTTTATTATTGTTATTTCAAATTACCAGCTGCACTCTTTGTTGGCTTAGCAAGCAAAGTACATACCATTCTTTCTTTTCTTCGTCTTCTTTCAGTTTACCCTTTTTTGTGGTAGCTTCCTTTTACATTTTTGGATTAGGTCATGTTATCGGAAAACCTTTCTATTACTCAGTAGTACTCCTACACCAAATGCATTAGTTGTTGAGCAATGTCCTTGGACTATATGCTAAGTACTTGATCTTGTAACTGTTGCTAGGTTTTCAGACAAGAATCCATTTAATTACGTCTCATATAATTGAAGCATTAATATAACTAGATCACATAGTTAGGAACATAATTTTTCAATGCCAAGTCACAGTCTAGGAAAGGAAATTAAGACTTCACCAATGAAATACTGACTTAGCTGTTCTTTTTGTAGTGGTAGTACATATCAAATCTGATTTCTGATACTTTATAACGATTAATTCCTCCAAGAATGAGTTGGTTAGTTGCTCATTATTTCGTATAAAACAAGGCAAAAGGGAATTGATCTTTGTAAAGTTGTACAAAACAATAAGTACTCAATTATTGGAGCACTTCAAGGCAGTAAATCTCTAGTTTCTTTTTCTTATCTTGTGGCTTTCTAATAGTAACTCCTTGCCCTTGGTGATCGGCATTTGTTCTAACACTAATTTATGTCTATGCAAACACTACAACAAAGTTGTTTTTTAGCTAAAGAATATTTTTGTTGCTAAAATAGACAATTTCGTTGCTAATTTCACTTAGATACGAGTTCACCACTTTAAAAATATGTCGTGTTTCGTTATAATTATACAATATATGGTTGAAGATGAAATTATAGCAAAATGATGCATGGGGCATTTAGGTTGGTATGGTCTTAAAATGCATAAGTACTGTTGATAAATTAAGAAGCTAATTGGGTGTATATCTTGATGGGATTTGAATATGCATGGTTAAAAATTCATGAGTTAGCTTCCTTAGAAATACGGACTTATTACTTGGACATTCTAGATAATTATTAATATCTATGAAATCTTGTCAAAAACTTGAATCTTTTTATACATAAATCTCCTATATTTTCTGATTGATCTCACCATTAAGAAGAAAACCAATTGGGTAACTTAAATCAGCAATTGTTTCATGTATACCTAAAGCCTATTATATATCTTGCTTGAGTTCTTGATTTACATAACATGCATGAATATGGCTTTTATTCCGAAGCTTTTCAATGTCCTTAGAGACTTTTCTTAAGTTCATATATATATATATATGTATGTATGTATGTATGTATATTGAAAACCAAATCTCTTTACGACCAAAAGGAACTGGTGAAGAGAAATTAATTATGTTGTTTTTTAGACAATTAATTTACAAGTACAATTAAGCCAAATAAGTAGTTTTCTACTAAAGAAAAAGTTTTCTTCCTGTATTATCAAAAAAATGTTTCATAAAGTAGTTATACCATGCATATTTTCATAACAAGATTGCCTAAAACTACAGAAAATACTCGATCCCATATAGTCTAATTCAGGAATGCATGTCTCAATATCAAGTCACACAATAAAGCATTATCTTCCATAATTACCCCAAGTTTACTGTATATAGAAGAAAAAATTAAACAAACTAATTCTTACATAAATATCATTTCCTTCTGTTAATATTATTCCTTATATATTTTTAATTATAAAATAATATTCTTTGTGAAAAATTAATTTGTCTATCAGCAAAATCTAACCAAAAAAATAATTGGCAGTGACAATATTTAGTTCTCGACCTATAGACATATATATTTATGTATATACATACATTTGTGTTCCCGCACGCTTGTGTGTATTTATTTATTTACTTACTTGTGTAAAACAAATTTGCTAAATGACTACAGCTACTATAGTTTACTCAAAATATATAATAAACAAAGACATAGAGTTGAATAAATTTTCTCCCTCAATTTTTAGGTGCGAGTGAAAAAGAGAAAGTGCCTGAAACAAAATCACCAACATCTTTATATATCTCCCAAAACTAGATTAACTCTTTTTAATCCTATTTTATCCTGCGAATTAGCTATGTTTTTAGATATTTCAAGGGAAGAAAATTAACCTGAAGAGGGAGACCAAAGAAAAATATGGTCGGATGAAAAGAATTTGCTAATTACCACATGTACACTATTGCATGCAATTATATCTCCTGTTTTACAAATCACTAATTAATTAATCCATAATTATTATTACTTTCTGTAATTCAAAAGTTAACCACACAACATAGCAATATACAAACAGTGTAATAATCATAAATTTCCAGTGTATATATGTTTCTTCTAAAAATTAAAATTAAAATAGTACTAAGTATATAGGGGACACAAGAATTCCTTACCGTACGACATGTAATTGTCTGTGAAGAAGCTGGAAACCAATGCAAAACGCGAACTTGAACTCTTCGATTAATCTTCAATGACAAGCACTATTGAATGCAAGAAATCAACTTGTTGGCTTTAAGAATTTCTGTTGTCTTTGTCCGGTTTCTCGGTATCATTTTCCTGTGATTGAGCATTCTTGGAGTTCGCACTCAAACTGAAAGATTTCATGGGGGAACTGATCAAATGAAGGGTTGTTGGCATGAGTGAATTTTGCTGGACATTCTGCAAGTGATTAATTTGCCTTAAGTGATCATTCTCCATAGATGGGGTGATGTATGAAGGAAAGGGAGGAATATTAATGGAGGGTAAAGTTGTTGCAGATGGACACAAATAGTGCTGAGAACTCGAAGGGAGAGCCGGCGAAAGATTGCTGTGGGACTGTTCTTCTGTTTGAGTTGAAAAAGAACACCCTCCTCCAAATTGGGATAAAGACAAGTTTGGAGGATCCCAATGGAAGTAATTAGAGTTATAAGGAAAGTTTGGTACAGAAAATTGATTGCTTAATGGGAATAAGTTCTGTGCTGAAAGTTGAGCTACAAATCCCCCAAAACCCTCTTGATGATTTTCTTGCTCCTGCTGGGATGCAATCCACTTGTCTTTTTCCACCACAATTTCCCTCTCATTCATCTTGATCCCTTCCTTGGATTGGCCGATTCCCAAATCTTTCGCATACGCTTCATTTGCAGTGAGAAAATCAGAAAGAGAGATAGCAGCTGATTCATGAGAAGCTAGTGTTGGTTGATGGAATTGTGGAAAGTTTCCTGGTATCATTGGTAGAGGGGGAAGCTTATCGATTTCGTGTTTAGTGGCATCAAGTAACCAATCTACAACTTTGCTGGGCTGGCCGAGTCCAAGCCTGTCTTGAAGATCATACAACTGAATTGCAGTAGGCACTGAGAGTCTAATCCGCCTGTCTCTCAATCCCCTCACAGTGCAGACCTTGCTATGCCTGTCTTTGCCTCCAAAACTACGTGATACACGAACAATTCTTGGATTCTTAAAGCTTGACCACTGTCTTGAAGAGGATGTAATCTTAGGAAACTTGTTGTAATCGGGCTCACCTTCTTTCTTTGCTCGAAAATCTTTTTCTCTAGGATTCATTGTCATATTACTTGCTTCATCATTGACCTGCAAGTCTTCAACTCAATCAACAAGTATTTTAGCAAATCAATTGACACAATCTTTCTCATATTGCACAGAAAAATAAAAAGACCAAAAGGTTTTCAGCTGAAAACTAAAGCCTTGTTGATCATAAGGATAAACCCTCAACTCAAATGGTAGATTTTACCATAAGAAGTATATGGTAGGTTGCAAATGCATAGATTTGCTACAAGCCTACAATAAGGTATCTGGTTGGATGCAAATCTAACGCGTTTTTTTGAGAACACACCATCGGACCTTTTTGTGAATTAAAATCCTGAGATATCAGACAATAATGCATAGATTATGAAACAACAATTAGTTTTACAAAATGGAATAGGAAAATTGTCTATATGTTATGCAATATTCAGAAATAAAACATCATGAGAGTCAACTCTCATAGCCGATGAACACAATCTATTTGGAACTAAGGGGAAAAAATTATAATCTTACTCTCAAAAATTCAGAGAGTAAAAAGATCGAAGTACGAACTTACGTTTGATGTCACTCTTGATCATCAACCAGAACTTGTTATCTTCACCAGCACAAAGCCATGGAGGTTTCAAAGACTAATGAATGGACTGCTCTTTCAGTTCAATCTTGTATGTATATATCAAGTGGGCTGTGGGCAAAAAATGAATTGAAAACCCTCATCTGCTCAAAGGAAATCAACTTAATAAGTTTCAATCTTAGGAAGAGGAGATGATGGAATATTACCATGCCATGTTGCAAAGTGAAAGAAAAAAAGAAAAAGTTATGGCGCATTTGTGGCCATGTGGAATCTATGTATAATTAATGACACACAAATTTCAGCAAGCAAGGTACTTTCATCAAAATAATAGAACTACTACTTGTTGAGCCATAGTTGGCAAAATTCAATGACCTGCACAATTGGTCATATGTTTCTGTTTATATTTTTGAGTCCTGATAGTCATATTAATAAATGGTTCTTAAGATAGACTTTTAACTTCAATTCATGGGACCAACCCAATACATAATACAAAAGAAAGGTAACTCCTTTATTGCCAACTACAAATAGCTTTATCCTCAAAATTCATAGCATGAAATGAACCCTAGCTCACAAGAGAGAGAGAGAGAGAGAGAGAGAGAGAGAGAGAGAGAGAGGTGCCCTTTTGGTAATGAACATCTTTTCTTTTATGTAAGGAAATAATTGTTTGATATTGTTAGTACTTGAGTGCTAGACAATTGTTCCTAGTAGGCACACAAGGAACAAAAGGGCATTACCAAGGCAAGAAACACACACACAATAGTGATAATGAAGAATCAACAATTAAAACATGCAAAGAAATTGCAAAAGAGACCAAGAAAGTTGAAGTAATCAGATAAGTTCCGGCGAAGCGGCTTTCAAAGTTGTGGTGCATTCTTTTGGAGGTTCATTAGGTGGATGAGATTATTGATATAGTATCTACCTTATAGAGGAGGGACCAATGTAGCTTCTTTATAGCTTCTGCTTAATACTCAGAGGACCACACAAAAATTTTGCACTGAGATTGCATCAAGCAATTTGTACCATATATAGAGTTTTCTGTTTTTCTTTTTTCTTTTTATTTTTTTAATTTTATTTTTTTTGTTGGGGTGGGGGTGGGGGATGTGATGTAAAGAGAAGTTATCTGAACTTTGTTCCACAATTTTAATTTCTGATTTTTTTGGTGCAAGATATATATATATATATATATATATATATATATCTTGCATGATTTAGTTCATCTCCATTAAATTGGTTTTAGGTGTACCTAGTTCAAATTAACATCGTTACAGTTGCAATTGAACTACTTTTGTGAATAATAATAGTACATTATAGCTCGCATTGCTTCTTGTATAGTACATCAAGTTGTGTAGGAAAGTACAGCAAGTTAATAATTTTAAGAAAAGCTGAGCCCAAAGCAGCATAATAAGTGATAGGGTTTAATTTGCATGTGGAAAAGATGAGATAGGTAAAAGATATCAATGGAAAAATGTTAATAAATTGAGTGTAAATTTGAATACCACCTATAGCTAACCTGAGGTGCCCTTTTGCAAGGTATTTCTTGTGGTAATTTGGGTATAAATACAAATAAAAAAATGTTCATTCCAATATTTATGTTGCTTCCTCTACTTGGTTACTACTATTATTTGGTATCTTCTCTAGTGCATCAATTATAATGAATAATATATAATTCTAGCTACTTTTCTTGGTTTAAAAGAAATTTAAATAATTAGGTGCTTTTTTAAATATATTTGTATGTCCTTTATGTATATTTTAATGATCAATTAATCGATCTTATATAAGATATTTAAAAGAGAATGGAAAAATAACTGAGACTTGAAAATCTGAAGATGGAGTCTTGTCATTGCATACTTTACTTCTTTCTCCTCAATTGTTTAGCAACTAGTTATCACCAATTTGCTCAAAAGAATAAAAAGTGAATTAGAAGATTATAGTTTGAAATGCGTTTCTATTTTTTATTTTTTATTTTAATTAGGAGGACGTAAATTATCAGCAATGCATCGAATATTAGTGACATAATTTTATGATCTTCTTCAACCATAGAAAACAAATACATTTTCTGTTTGTATAAAATAAAGCAAAGAAAATGAAAAAAAGAAACAATTTCTTCAATGAATATGTATACCAAAATATATACCAAGACATTCCTATATTATACATTCTTCAAGTTTCCTTTTGAAGCTTTCTTGATCTATATAACCTTGTTGTTAAGACAGTTTGGACTTAACTTATCTAACCAAAATAATCTGTTGTTGCCAGTTTCTTTAATTCCATTGAAGTAGAGTATTTACTCCTACCTGAATAAGATAAACTGCTCCTCCCTTCAATAGATATATATAGTAGTTACTCATTTTTGGCACAATATGTTAAGTCCAAAATACATTCATATAGTTGTGGCTTCACCCTTATTGCACATTGTGCACGTTTACTTATAACTTAGTAGCAATTCTCATATAGCAATTAGCACCCGTCGTGCAAATAATCACTACAAGGAAAAACAAAAATAGTGATATCAAGTGATAATGTGATAACTGGTAATAATTATATATATAAAGGTAATAAAAAAATTTGTTTTACGGTAATAATGATTTTTGCAAGTAAAGACAC
>CM033112.1:8080815-8141671 GCA_019321725.1 Paulownia fortunei
TCTTCTCATTGTTGTCTCTAGCAATGTATGGCACATACTTGCAACCCTGTTCAAATTTTCTCACATAATCACATACAGACATCGCTCCTTGTTTTAACTCCAAGAATTCCTTTACTCTGAGTGACCTAGCATCCCTGGTGAAATACTTATCATAAAAGATTGTTTTAAACCTCTCCCAAGTTAGTTCTTCCATATTCACTGCAAGTTTAGTTCCTTCCCACCAAGTTCTAGCATCCTTCTTCAACAAGAAAATTGCACAGAGTACCTTCTCAGCATCATCAATTCGCATGTAG
Organism: Paulownia fortunei; assembly: GCA_019321725.1. Taxonomy (NCBI): domain Eukaryota; kingdom Viridiplantae; phylum Streptophyta; class Magnoliopsida; order Lamiales; family Paulowniaceae; genus Paulownia; species Paulownia fortunei. The sequence continues at coordinate 8,081,109 of CM033112.1, forward strand.
TCAAAGATAGTGTCCAAAGATTTCACCCATTCCTCTGCAACCATGGGATCAGACCCACCATTAAAATCAACCGGTTCCATCTTTCTAAACTTCTCATATACAGCCTGTGAAGGATCCTGTCGAGCTTGTGGTGGAGGAAGGCGCTGATTCTGTTCTTGGGTTCTTTGTTGCATATCTAGCAATTGTTGTATCTGTTCACCATGCATTCTAGTTTGTTGTTGAATGAGATCAGTCAAATTATCCACCACACTATGATTACCCTCATGATCATCCATTGTCTTCCTTTTTGGTGCCATGACCTGATATGCATTGCCCAGTCTCATTCCATTCATTAGCCAATAATAAATGCATAATCATGACAATAACATGGAATGAAATATAATCAAATAAACATAAAAGCAAATAAACATGTAGTTGACCAAGTTTCCCAGCCAGGATGTGTTCATATGCCTTCTTCTGTCTATAGGAACGACTAAACCTCCGCTCTGATACCACAAACTGTAACACCCCTTAACCTAACTGCAGAGCCTAAACAAACTGATACAGTTAAGTCAAGAAATGTTAATTTTTCATCTTTACTATAGTTATGGTTTTAATAAAAGTTCCCATTCTTAGCTATAAGAGAAAGAACTTGAATCATTTTTAACACACCATATACATATATCAAAACTGAGTACATCTGTTTACAAAACCATAACAGAGCGGCTTATTTAAAAACAAAACAGAGTTTTCAAAATAAACTACAAAACATGTCGAAGCATGGCATATGAACAAATCTCTGTCCGGCCGCTCTAGAGACTTAGTCAACCTCTAAACCTGTACATTTCCACCTGCATCACATGAATCTAATGAGCTAAAGGCTCAGTAAGGTGAAACTGATGCAATAACAAATAACATATATGCACATCTCATAAATCATTAAATGCAATATTCTATTTAATAATTTTCATTCATAAATCATTCTTTAGGGCCCTTGAAGTGTGGTACCTAACTAATAGTGATAGACCATAGTTTTCGGAACCTGTTCATAATGATTGGCCAATAAGAGAACTAATACGGGGTTTCCATACTTGGTCTTTCAACCTCAGGTATTAGCCGTATTCTATCTCATTCATTGTGGCTTTCCTATACCGGTTTTTCAACCTCAAGTATTTGCCACCATTTGTTGGGTCCGCCGGTCCCTCCCGCGTCCCTCGTCTACCCGACCATCAATCAAGTACCATACTTCCTTTTCAAAAACCTCATTATATTCTTAATAGTGTCATGCTTCATAAACCATAAATGCATCAAACATTACATCATTTGACAAACAACAACAATCACATTAAAACATGAACAAACATTATATGATTCTTGTGATACACCAAATGAAAGCTTCAACTTACCTCAAGTCCACTTTGTGCTAGGTGAAAAGGCCAATCTCTTTGGAAGATAGGATGTGTTAAAGGCCTTGATTAAGTTGGATTTAAGCTTCAAAATCAACGGTTTTCAAGCTTAAAAGGATGGAAACTTGTTCTAGCTTGTGTTCTATGGATTCCTATGGATTGAATTCAACTTTTGTGAGTATGAGAGTGTAGAAATTTGGGAGAAACTTAGGAGAATAAGGGCTGGTCGTTTTTGAGGTGCTTCCACAAGAAATATGGATGAAAATGATTTCTTTGACCTTTCAAAGAGAGGTAAGTGGAGGGTGATGATTGGTTGCATCATGCTTGGTGTCTTCTCATGCCAAAAGCCACGTTCATGGGCTAAGGAGATGACAAAAATTGATGCTTTGGTGTTATAATCAAGTGCAATGCGGTTTAGAATGGTTTTATGCAACCTAGTCAACCAACCAATCAAATTGCACCATTGTGCATACTTTTAGTTCTTAGCCAATGTAACATATTTCAAGTAAATATTTAGACAATTAATCACTTTAGCATATAACTAGTATGGAGCAATACAAATAATTCATTTCATAGCCATTCAACACATCAATCTTCCTTAACCGAGATACCGAGCTTTTCACTGCAAAAAGGGCACTTAAGGAATATGTTAAATTAAGAAATGAAAGTTTGATCTCATATTTCATGTACTAATGCATGTTAAATCATAACTAAAGCATATAATAACAATTATTCATGTTCGTGCAATCATGCTATTTGTAAGCCAAAATTCAATAATGCACATTGATTAGATGCAAATTCATGCAAAATGCTTATTATTGGCTATATAGGAGAGAATTGAGAATTGGGCATTACAGAGGGTGTTTAAGTCATTACTGGATGTAAAAACAGAGGAAGATGTGAGCCACAATCATAACTACATGTACATTCACGTATAAGTAGGTAATTTTTAAATTTGGGTGTCCTTATTTTCAACCTTTCTGACAAAAGAAAAAAGACGTGCAATAAATGCATTCTCTGTTCACACCTCAATAAATAGCACCATACTCACTCTATTTTTGCCCAACTTATTTTTAAAAATAAAAATAAAAATAAATAAAAAATAAAAGTTTTTTCGACTCACAAAAATTCAACTACATTTGTATCTTTTGTGGATCTAATCTAGGAAAAATGGTGAGTTTATAGGGGCAGCCAATAACCTTGATAAAAACTTTAGCAGAAAGAAAAATTTATTTAGTGTATGGGGGAGGCAGTTTGGTGTTAATGGGGAGTGTTGCAAATTCTACTCATATAGGAGTACTCAAAGTTTTGGGAGTTATCCCAAAATATTTAATATTACAGAATATCAGAGGTATGACCATCGCAGATGAGCTAAAAGTATCACATATTCAGGACAGAATGCCTAGCATGTTAAATAAAAAATAAAAGTTTTTTCGACTCACAAACCTCGATCATAACGCTTTGCTAGAATATGATTTTGACTTGATTCTTGAACCACTATAAATCCAGGAAATTATATATATAACTTCTATGTTTACCAAAAAATCCAATTCTGCCAATCTCAATGAGAAAATCGAGTTCAAGAGTTAGCACTAGGCTGAAATTTTGGTGTTATGACACATTATGGTATTTCAAGCATAACTATCTCCACAGATGTTATATTTAGTCTATTCAAGTACCTATGAAAGCCAAGACATAGAGATACAATTAGTATGAGACACCAAAGCTAGCTCGGACTAGATAGTGGTCAAAAATGGGTTTAAAGAGGCTGTAAATGCTGAAGATAGAAAGTTCAGTGCCTAGCTGTCCTATCAGCGTCTACACATTGCCACATGGATAAAAGGGGCAAAATGGATTTTTGCCCTCTTAGGGCTTCTCTCATCTGATTTTAAGGACTCCAAAGAGTCTCCAAATGTATTCTGGATGTGGGAAGTTGTTCTGGATAGAAAGAAGCATGCTGGACAGAAGGAGCCATTCATGGTGAGAAGAGAGTCATTCTTGAAGACAAGAAAGTCATTCTTGGAGACAAGGAGAGCTTCGACCATTCCTCAAACTTCATAAATTGGTGAACAATTGTCATGTTCTTTCTTATGTATTTCTTGAAGTTATATTCATACATGATGAACTAAACTTTCTTTCTAGAGGATGATGTAATCTTATTTGATCCTATGACTTCACACAAAAATTCCTTGCTAAGTACTTTCCACCAAGCAAGACAGTTCAACTCAAGAGTGAGATAGCTCAATTCCACAAACAAGACTTTGAACCACACTATGAAGCTTGGGAGAGGTTTAAAGATTTTATAAGAAGGTGTCCTCAACATGGTTATGAGGATTGGCAGCAGATACAATACTTCTACAATGGTTTGAACTGGTAAACTCGAACTATAATAGATATTACCGCAGGTAGGACTTTGATGTTTGAGACCGCAAATGAAGCCCATATTTTTCTGGAGGAGATGAATACTAATAGCTATCAATGGCCTTCTAAGAGGTCTTCCATTAAAAAGGTTGTTGATGTTCTTGAGGTAGATTCATTTACACAATTAGCTACATAAATTTTTGCTCTTTCTAACCAATTTGTAGCTTGGACTTCTAATGGAACTTCTCAAAGAAAGGATTCCATGGCACCCCTAGCACTTCATTGATGGAAACCAAAGGTAATGAGCAGGTAAATTTTGTTAATAACCATAATTTTAATTTTAGGGGAAATCAACTACCAACTCACTACCATCCGGGGCTTAGAAATCATGAGAATTTTTCCTACGCCAACAATCAAAATGTGCTTCAACCCCCACCGGGTTACAATAATCCACCACATTCCAACCCTCAAGTAGGTGAGAAAAAGGCATCTTTGGAGGATTTTATTAGTACTTTCATTCGCGAGACAAGAGCATGAATCAATAGGGATGAAACAAAGATAGACAACATTGAGACTCAATTGGGGCAGCTAGCTTCAAGTTTATTAGCTCAAATAAAATCAATGGAGACTCAAATTGGACAGCTTGCTACTGAATTTAATGCTAAAAACATAAAGGAAACTTTACAAGTAATACGGAAATCAATCCAAGGGAGCATTGCAAAGCCAACCAACTTCAAAGTGGAACTAAAATCAAGGGGCTGGAAATCAAACGTTCTAACAATGATGAGCCAATGGAAAGCACTTCTGGTCAAGGTCCTATAGAGGAACAACCAAAGGAAGAAGAAAGGCAATCAAATGAACAAACAGGGGTTGCGAAGCTAAAATCTACTCCTAATTTTGAAACTTTTAAATTTAATGTTCCCATTCATTTTTCACAAAGATTTCAAAAGAAAAAGATTGATTCACAATTTGCAAAATTTTTGGAAATCTTCAAGAAAAATAGTATTAATATTCCTTTTGCAGATGCTCTTGAGCAAATGCCCAACTGCACCAAATTCATGAAAGATGTGATGTCAAGAAAAAGCGCGATTTGAGTTTGAAACTGCGAATCTCATAGAAGAATGTAGTGCCATTTTACAGAAAAAAAATCCTTGAAATTGAAGGATCGATGGAGTTTTACTATTCCTTGTACTATAGGAGGATATTTCTTTGATAAAGCATTATGTGATCTTGGAGCATGTATTAATTTGATGCCACTTTCTATTTTCAGAAACTAGGAATTGGAGAAGTCAAGCCATCTACTATCACCTTGCAATTGGTGGCTAGGTCTCTCACTTATCCAAGAGGAGTTGTTGAAGAAGTATTGGCAAAAGTGGATAAATTCATATTTCTTGCAATTTTGGGTGTTAGATATGGAGGAAGACCAAAAAATTTCTTTAATTCTTGGTCGACCATTCCTTGCTACCGAATGTACTTTGATTGATGTGCAACGCGGTGAATTAACTCTAAAAGTTAATAAGGATAAAGAGATGTTTGATATTTATCGTGCATAGAAGTTTCAAGAGGAACCACATACTTGTAATAGGATTGAAATGTTAGAAACTTGCTTGCATGATCATTTTCTCAAACAAATTCCTACCGAACCTTTAGAGCAATGCATCGTTCATTCCATAATGCAAGGTAATCACCATGATATTGATAATGAGGATTTAATGCATCACTTGCTCTTTCTTGAATCAGGAGAGATGGAGTTTAAGAAGGATAAATACAAGGAAGTAATAGTAGATTCCACAATCAAGGAACAAACAATATCACTGGAGTTGAAAGCACTTCCCAAGCATTTGTGGTATGAATTTCTAGGTGCTAACAACACTTATCCAGTAATTTTTTCAGCATCTTTATCTCCTTTAGAGGTTGAAAAGTTGCTTCGTGTTTTAAGAGAGCATAAATCTGCTATTGGTTGGTCAATTTCTGATTTAAAAGGTATTAGTCCTTCAATTGTCATGCATAAAATCTTAATGGAAGAATCTTATAAACCATCTATTGAACATCTACGTAGACTAAATCCTGCAATGAAAGAGGTTATAAGAAATCAAGTTTTGAAATGGTTGAATGCTGGAATTATTTATGCAATTTCTGATAGTTCTTGGGCGAGTCCGATTCAAGTAGTTCCAAAAAAGGGTGGCATGACCATAATTCAAAATGATAATAATGAACTAATACCAACAAGAACAGTCACAGGTTGGTGAGTATGTATTGATTATAGAATACTCAACAAAGCTACTTATAAGGACCATTTTCCCCTTCCATTTATTGATCAAATATTAGACCAACTTGCAGGGTATCAATACTATTATTTTCTTGATGGTTATTCGGGGTACAATCAAATTGTCATAGCACCCGAAGATCAAGAGAAAACAACATTCACATGCCCTTATGGTACTTTTGCTTTTCGAAGAATGCCATTTAGATTATGTAGCCACATTTCAAAGATGCATGATGGCAATTTTTCATGATATGGTAGATAAAATAATGAAAATTTTTATGGATGATTTTTCAGTATTTGGCTCCTCATTTGATATATGTCTATATAACCTTTCTCTTGTTTTGCAGAGATGTGAGGAGACTAACTTGTTTTTAAATTGGGAAAAGTGTCATTTTATGGTAAAAGAAGGTATGGTTTTGGGTCACCAAGTGTCCTACGAAGGACTTGAGATAGACCGAGCAAAATTATTGCTATTAAAAAACTTCCACCACCAAAAAATGTGAAAGCTATTCATAGTTTTTTGGGACATGCCGGGTTTTATAGAAGATTCATTAAAGATTTTTCAAAAATTGTAAAATCTTTGTGCAACCTTTTGGAAAAAGATAGGCCATTTTACTTTAATGTTGATTGCTTACAGACCTTTGATCACATCAAGAAGGCTCTCATTTTAGCTTCTATTATGGTGGTACCGGATTAGACCCAACCATTTGAAAATCAAAATAAGTAAACATAAAAGTAAATACACAAATAGTTGATTGAGTTTCCTAGCCAGGATGTGTTTATATACCTTCTTCTGTCTTCAGGAACAACTAAACCTCCACTCTGATACCACAAACTGTAACAACCCTTAACCTAACTGCAAAACCTAAACAAGCTAATATAGTTAAGTCAAGAAATATTAACATTTCATCAATACTAGAGTTATGATTTTAATAAAAGTTCCCCTTTTTTATTATAAGAGAAAGAACTTGAATTCATTTGTTGTTTCATTTTGTTGTAGACACATTGTATACATAAATCAAAACTGAGTACATCTGTTTACAAAACCATAACAGAGCGGCTTATTTAAAAACAAAATAGAGTTTTCACAATAGACTACTAAACAGCTCGAAACATGGCATATGAACAAATATCTGTCCGGCCGCTCTAGAGACTAAGTCAACCTCTAAACATGTACATTTCCACCTGCATCACATGAATCTAATGAGCTAAAGGCTCAGTAAGGTGAAATTAATGCAGTAACAAATAGCGTACATCCAAGTCATATAAATAATTAAATGCATTATTCAATTAATAATTTTCATTCATAAATCATTCTTTAGGGCCCTTGAAGTGTGGTACCTAACTAATAGTGACAGACCATGGTTTTCGGAACCTGTTCATAATGATTGGCCAATAAGAGAAATAATACGGGGTTTCCATACTTGGTCTTTCAACCTCAGGTATTAGTCGTATTATGTGTAATACCCAATCCTCACACTACTCACTTGGTCAATATGATTCATGCATTACATACTACTCATATACTAATTTGCATTAACATTTAGATGGCATCTTATATAGCATTCTTAATCGTTAGACCTCTCATGCTATCACATGATATTAGTGGTTGAGATCTTATAACCAAATTAAGAAATTCAATATTTAGATAAGAGAAAGAATGGATTGGTCAATCTATTGGATATTCATAGGTTATATGTTATAATTTTAGAAGTAACTAAAGGTATTACTAGTAAGCTAATATGTTTCGATTCAACTAGATCAAGGTGTTTTAAAGGTATACATCTATAAACTAATAACACTTGGGATATTAAATATGATATAATTTGATTTAAGTGTCGCATTTCAAGGTCCATATATGCATATGATTTTAGAAATGAAAACTAGATAATCTATTTAAGAATAGGATGTCAATCGATTTAACGATCGAATGAACGGTTAAGAAATTAGGGTAGAATTTATTATCTGATCGTACGGAAATTAAAATAGGTTGTAAATAAAGAATTAAATGATGAAAAAAACCAGATTATAGCTGTATAAGTTGTGTATAATATCATATTTAAACCACCATTTGACACCTCAAGCTTTGTCACCTCATGCTTTCTTATTGAGCTTAAGCTAACACCTCAAACCCTCCACCCTTAAGCCACGACCAGACCCTCATTTCAGCCATTTTTAGCTTCCAAACACATACCTTAAGGTCTCCAAGTGCTCCAAATTGATTCTAAGTTGAAATAAAAGCAAGAAAAGCAAAGGAGAAGTGATTACCATCAAGTTTAACCTAAAAAATATGCATAGGTAACACTTATCTATGATTTTGCGTTTAGTTTTCAAATTATTCTGAATGGGTTTATTGTTTATTAAGCTTTCAATATCTCTTATAAAAGTGTTAGGAAGTTTTAAGTTAGACTTTGGTGTACAAAGAAAGGGTTTTTGATAACAAACACTTAATAGGAAATACTTGTGGCAGAAACTATCACCTTACTATTTTCTTCTGTTTAAGGCTTCAAAAGTGTATGGTATGTTAAATAAAATCTATACTTATTACCATTCACATGTCTATATATAAGGTAAGAGTATTGGAATGAATTTTGATCGGTTAGAAATTGAAATAGAGCATGATATTGGAGAAACACTCAAACTGCCAAAGTAGCAAAATCTATTTTGGTGTGCTGTGAAGGAGACTGAATTAAGGGAGCTAAATCCTGAGTTTTGGTAATTATATGGCATGGTTATATGTTAGCTAAGTGTGTTAAGAAGTTTAGAGTGAATAAATACGCCTAAGGATGCTAAAATTGCTATGAAACTTAATGTGACAACAAGGAAAATAGAAGATGGAAATCTGTTCTATTTTACTTCTTGGCATGTTTTAATATATCTATGGTAAAATTGATGTTTAGCATTTAGAGAATTGTTATAAGAGTTATAACACATCAATTAGGTGATTTTATCATACATTTAAGATAAGAAATCAAGGTACTTAGGAGATTGTATTAGGTTTTAGTCCCTAAGTAGTAAAGTTTGATTGTTACATAGTTAAACTGAAATTCAAGGCCCTTGTATAGGATTAAGCAAAATGAACTTGTTGATTAAGGATAGTGATTAATATCTTATATTTTTACAGATTATTCACACCTAAGGTTAGGGAGTAACACCTAAGAAAGTTAGAAGTAAGATACGATCGATTAAAGGTAAGTGAAAATTCATTTGCTACTACAATGCATGGACATTGTATTTCTTGCCTTATCTATATTAAATGTGATCCTTGTGTCTTGATGTGTGTATTATGAGTACTATAAATATCTTATAGTGCATACGTTGCTTAGATGATGGGCATATGATCCGTTGTGTCATTGAATATGCCATTCATCAGCATTTACATGTGCATGCATAACACGTGCTCATAGTTGAGGTTTTGCATGCATGACATTATTTTCAGAAAGAAAATGTTTTAGTTGGCCACTACTAGTGCACCGAGGTGTGCTTATATGATATTTTGGGGCGCCGTGAGTGTTACTACTCGGAGGATCATAGGGGTTAACATGGGGTGTGCCTGTGGTGGTCACGAGAGGGTGGACCACTTGACTGTGCCTTCATTGACTCCGTTGGTGGGAAGAGTTCGGGAGGATCATAGGGGAAGACAGGGGTGGACCTTGGATAGGGTACTTGATATATATATATATATATATATATATATGGTCAGTTTCAATGTTTTAATTCCTTCTGGAGGTTCAACATCAACTAATTAGATTTTAAGAGCTCTAGGTTGATTTTGTGTTATTGGCTAGGATTATGATATAACCTTTTATGTTGATTGATTTATTAAGAATTATGCATTGTGGATTATTTCAGGATTATTAAGACTTTTAAATTCTAGGTGATGAAAATTTAGAAATTTTATGGAGGCCATAGCAGGAAATGTTTACTATTTACATAAAATAAAGAAGATTGTTAAATTATAATTTTCTACAGTTACCGTGAAAGAGAGTAGTAAGAAAGAGTTATTATTAATCTTTGGGTTGCGTTAGAATTTTTAGAAATGACCAAGTTTACTAAAAATCAATTTGTGTGATCTTAGATCTCTTGATACATATTGAAAAGAAGTTTTCAGGAAGCTGTTAACTACAAATTGATTTTATCCTGATATAGTTGTAAGAATAAATCGAATCTCTCTTTTGGTTTATCATATACTCCTAATAAAATTTGATGAACCTTGAGTGATATTGTTATAATGTTAAGCAAGGCATTAAGGTCTAGTGCTTCTCCTAAACAAGCTCCACTTCATATTCACCTAGAAATAAGATGAATCTTGAGGTTATGTATTATTTATTGCAAATGAATTGAGTAATAATTTGTTATAAGTGTAAATTTATCATACTAAGGTTTATTTGATTAATTAAGAGGAGCTACTATGATCTTGAGGATTGATTTTAAGTTTTAATTAATTATGAATTTCTTGTTGTACCATTCGATTGACTAATACCATAATTATTTTGATATACATGATGAATAATATGTTTGATGATTCTATATAGGTATGTTTGGGGTGATATTCATCCATGATATCTTAGTGTACAACGATGAGAAATATGATTGACCTTTCAATATGATCTTGGAAACTCTAAGGAAGTAGAAAATTATTTATTTAATTTAGTAAATGCGATCTTTTGGTTATGTAATACAATATTAATTTTTGGGACTGGTAATTTTCTTAAGAAGATGTCCTTGTAACTATTCAAAACTTCGAGGTTCTACTGAAATAGGGAAGACCAATAAATGTGATAGAAATAAGAAAAAAAATTTGGGTTAGTGATATTATTGGGTATTCAGTTAAAATTTCTCCTTAATTATTACCACTTTATTTCATCATACATACAGGTATAGGAAATTTGAATGGTTCACTAAGTGGGAAGAAATCTTTAATTACTTAAAGAGAATTAATTTGAGCTTCGGTAGTGACTCCAACTTTAAATATAAGTTATGCATTGTGTATAGTGGTGTTATCTCATTGTGTTTTGGTATATGTTTGATGCAATGTAGAAAAGTTACTCTACACTCTTCGAGTTAATTAGATTATTTTGGTAAGACTGATTTTGATTGATCCAATTTCAAATGCTCAAAATAAGGTTGATGAAAGGTTAAGACTAAGATGAAAGGCATAAAAGGCACTTAAATAGATATTTATGATAAGTGATTAAAATCTCTTAATAAGAAAGAGATGTGAAAATGAGGGATAAGAAATTGCAAAATTAAGTTTTAGGTGATGATTATGTACTTTTTTATTTATTTTATTTAGTGGTATGAATGATGTTTGAGATCTCAAGAAAATGTACAGATATCGGATATTGGACGAGCTATTATGGAATATATTATCCATATTTAGTTTTCCACTAAAAAAAGGGGATATATGTAAAAGTGCATATGTAGGAATGTTTTAGTTTTGCTTTTATCTTCAGGTGGAAATGGGAAAGCATTCATGAATTTTGTATATGATAATGGAATTGGGTTATTGTTCACAAATTAACTGAATATGCTCATTCTTTCTCAATTTACCTAGGTATTCCATGGAAATATATAGAAAGATAAATGTATAAGAAGTGGTTAGACTTTATGGTTTATTAGTATCTATTAGTTATAATGTAGATTTAAAGTCTTTGTTCACTTCCTAGAAGATCTTACATCAGGTATTGGGAACAAAATTATATTTTAGTATTGTGATCATCCATGCATCAATGGGCAAATCAGAACAAACAAATTAGACTTTGTAAGATATGCTTAGAGCTTGTTCATTAGATTGTTGATGTCAACTGAGAAAAATTTTCTTTGGGTAGAATTTCTTTTAACAATAGTGATAAGGCTACTTGGGATAGTTCTCTACGAGGCATTGTATAATAGAAAATATAGGTCATCATTTTATTGAAATGAATTTGGTGTTTTTTTAGGCTAAATATGGTTTGGGAAATGATAGAAGTCATAGAACAAATTGCCAATGTATGGAAACTAGTTAGAGGTAACCATAGAGTTATGCAAATTAAAGGGGAATATCATTGCAATTTATGATAGGGGATCAAATTTTTTGAAGGTGTCTCCAATAAAAGGGATTATGCGGCTTGGACAGGATTTTTTTTTTGTTGGGATGTTACATACTAACTTAATCCTAGGTACGTTGGTTTATTTTGCATGACTGAGAGAATTGGGGATATTGCCTGTAAACTCAACCTCTTTGTATCAATGTCTCGAGTTCACAAGGTTTCATGTGTTCATTTTAAGTAAGTATATCATGAATCTATCTCAGCTATTGAAAAAAGAACCAATAGAACTAAATTGAAGTCAGAGATATGAAGAAAGACCTATAGAGATTTTAGTAAGGGATGTAAAGCAACTTCAAAACGAGAATATCTCATTAGTTAAAGTATTGAGTAGAAGTCAATCAATAGAAGAAGCTATTTAGGAAAGAAAGCATAATATGATAATTAAATATCTAGAGTTTTTATGGTAAGTAAAATTTCGAGGACGAAATTTTAGTAAGGAGGGGAGGATGTAATACCCAATCCTCACACTACTCACTTGGTCAATGTGATTCATGCATTACATACTACTTATATGCTAATTTGCATTAACATTTAGATGTCATCTTATATAGCATTCTTAATCGTTAGACCTCTAATACTATCACATGATATTAGTGGTTGAGATCTTATAACTAAATTAAGAAATTCAATATTTAGACATGAGAAAGAATAGATTGGTCAATCTATTGGATATTCATAGGTTATATGTTATAATTTTAGAAGTAATTAAAGTATTAGTAAGCTAATATGTTTCGATTCAACTAGATCAAGGTGTTTTAAAGGTATACATCCATAAACTAATAATACTTGAGATATTAAATATGATATAATTTGATTTAAGTGTCATATTTTAAGGTCCATATGTGCATATGATTTTAGAAATGAAAACTAGACAATCTATTTATGAATCGGATGTCAATCGATTTAAAGATCGATTGAATTATTAAGAAATTAGGGTAGAATTTATTATTCGATCGTACAAAAATTAAAATAGGTTGTAAATAAAGAATAAATGATGAGAAACACAGATTAGAGTTGTATAAGTTGTGTATAATATCAGATTAAACCACCATTTGACACCTCAAGTTTTGCTACCTCATGCTTTCTTATTAAGCTTAAGCTAACATCTCAAGCTAACACCTCAAACCCTTCACCCTTAAGCCATGACCAGACCTTCATTTAAGCCATTTTCAGCTACCAAACACACACCTTAAGGTCTCCAAGTGCTCCAAATTGATTCCAAGTTGAAATAAAAGTAAGAAAAGCAAAGGAGAAGTGATTACCATCAAGTTTAACCTTAAAATTTGCATAGGTAACATTTATCTACGATTTTGCCTTTAGTTTTCAGATTATTCTGAAGTTTTATTGTTTATTAAGTTTTCAATATCTCTTATAAAAGTGTTAGAAAGTTTTAATTTAGACTTTGGTGTACAAAAAAAGGGTTTTTGATGACAAACACTTAATAGGAAATACTTATGGCAGAAACTGTCACCTTACTATTTTCTTGTATTTTAGGCTTCCAAAGTGTATGTATGTTAAATAAAACCTATAATTATTACCATTTACATGTCCACATATGAGGTAAGAGTATTGGAATGAATTTTGATCGGTTAGAGATTAAAATAGAGCATGATATTGGAGAAATACTCAAACCGGTAAAGTAGCAAAATCTGTTTTGGTGTGCTGTGAAGGAGACAGAATTAGGGGCGCTAAATCCTGAGTTTTGGCAATTCTATGGCATGTTTATATGTTTTTATATGTTAGATAAGTGTGTTAAAAAGTTTAGAGTGAAAAATACGCCTAAGGATGCTAAAATTGCTATGAAACTTAATGTGATAGCAATGAAAATAGAAGATGGAAATCTGTTCCATTTTACTTCTTGACATGTTTCAACATATCTATGGTAAAATTGATGTTTAGCATTTAGAGAACTGTTATAAGAGATTATAACACATCAATTAGGTGATTTTATCATATATTTAAGATGAGAAATTAAGGTACTTAGGAATTGTATTAGGTTTTAGTCCCTAAGTAGTAAAGTTTGATTGTTACATAGTTAAATTGAAATTCAAGGTCCTTGTATAGGATTAAGCATAATGAACTTGTTGATTGAGGATAGTATATCTTATATTTTTACTAATTATTCGCACCTAAGGTTGGGGAGTAACACCTAACAAACTAAGAAGTAAGATACGATTGATTAAAGGTAAGTGAAAATCCATTTGCTACTACATTGCATGGATATTATATTTCTTGTCTTATCTATATTAAATGTGATCCTTGTGTCTTGATGAGTGTGTTATGAGTATTATAAATATCTTATAGTGTATACGTTGCTTGGATGATGGAGCATGGGATCCGTTGTGTTATTGAATATGCCATTCATCAACATTTACATATGCTCATAGTTGAGGTTTTGCATGCATGACATTATTTTCAGAAAGGAAATATTTTGGTTGGCCACTACTAGTGCACTAAGGCGTTCTTATGTGATATTTTGGGTGTTGCAAGTGCTACTTCTCAGAGGATCATAGGGGTTGACAGGGGATGTGCCTCTGGTGGTCACGAGAGGGTGCCCTTCTTGACTTCGCTGGTGGGAAGACTTTTGGATGATCACAGGGGAAGACAAGGGGTAGACCTCTGGTGATCCCAAGAGATTGCCCTGAACTAAGTTAATTTGTTTATGGCCATGTGATTATTGATATTGTTTGTAGCTCTATCCGGTGCATAGTAGATAGGCCAAGGGCCCAGTGATGGAAAATGATTTTAAATGAACTATTTTGGTTTAGGAGCTTGCATTCCTGACATAATTTCATAGAGATGCATCGCATATATATTAAATTATCGCTTCAACATGTATGATTTTCACTTAATGAACATTAGCTCACGTAGTTCATGCATTATAGGTAAGCATGGTGAGACTTGAGACCTCTAATTTACTAGGTTGGCTATGGAGCTCCTACATGCTTTCAAAGATTGATGTACATGGATGACGACCTGTTGATGCTATTTTGTAGGTTGTGCTTTTCATTTGATGGTTTATTTATTATATTAGTGACATTATCCTGTATATCACTTTCAAAACTCCATTGTAAATGAGTATGAGTTTTGTGATAATTTTGATAGACTTTTTTATCATTCAAATAACTATCTATTTATATACAATGTTACAGGATGTTAAAGCACTTTACTTTATCAGTGTTATGTCAAACTAACTAGTTAGAAAAAAAAACATTATACACATGCATACATGCACAAATTATGTTTCACATGTTGTTTATATATATGTATACATATTTTTGGGAGGTTGTGACATTCTGTCTAATTCATTGTGGCTTTCCTATACCGATTTTTCAACCTCAAGTGTTTTGCCACCATTTGTTGGGTCCGCTGGTCTCTCCCGCGTCCCTTGTACCCGACCATCAATCAAGTGCCATACTTCTTTTCAAAAACCTCTTTATATGCTTAATAGTATCATGCTTCATGAACCATAAATGCATCAAACATTACATCATTTGATAAATAATGACAATCACATTAAAACATGAACAACATTATATGATTCTTGTGATACAATAAATAAAAGTTTCAACTTACCTCAAGTCCACTTTTTGCTAATAAGTGAAAAGGTCGATCTGTTTGAAAGATAGGATGTGTTAAAGGCATAACATAAACAAATCATGTACCTTTCAATATCCTTTTAATAAATCACATAATCTATTCTAATTAAAATCATATACACTTTTCAATCTTTTGTAAATATTTCCATATCAATTACATAATCTCAAAAACAATGCATACTCCATATTTTACTACTAATTCAAGACATTAAATATTAGGGCTGCCATTAAATAACTAATAATTCAAACATAATTATTAGGACAACCCACAAAACATGAACATAATCCGAATTAAGGTGATGTAAACTCGGTTCTAACTTAACTTGATTCTAACCTTCAATTAAGAAAACTAATTGCTATTGTTCGCAATCATTCATAGGAACTTCTAAACACAATATAAGCATTATAAGATTAATAGAAATAAGTAAATTAAGCATATTTCACAAGACTATCAATTTTGCTGGAAACTAGCTTAACTAGCTTAGTTTTGGCTTCAAGTCTATCCCACTTGAGTTTGATTCATAAAAAAACATACTAAAACATGTAACCATACTAGATACTATAAATTCATCATAAGAAACATTAAAAAAGAATATACCTTGATCAAGCTTAAAAGGGTAGAAACTTGTTCTAGTTTGTGTTCTATGGATTCCTATGGATCGAATTTAATTTTTGTGAGTATGAGAGTGTAGAAATTTGGAAGAACCTTGGAGAAGAAGGGATGGTCGTTTTTGAGGAGCTTTCACAAGAAAATATGGCTAAAATGACTTTTTTGACATGTCAAAGAGAGATAAGTGGAGGGTGATGATTGGTTGCATCATGGTTGGTGTCTTCTCATACCAAAAGCTATGTTTATGGGCTAGGGAGATGACAAAAATTTATGCTTTGGTGTTATAATCAAGTGTAAAGTGTTTAGAATGATTTCATGCAACCTAATCAACCTACCAATCAAATTGCACCATTTTGCATACTTTTAGTTCTTAGCCAAATGCAACATATTTCATGCAAAATATTTAGACAAATAATCACTTTAGAATGTAACAAGTACAGAGCAATACAAATAATTCATTTCATGGCCATTCAACACATCAATCTTCCTTAATCGAGATACCTAGCTTTTCACTGCAAATGTCACTTAAGTAATATGTTAATCAAACAAATAAAAGTTTGATCTCATATTTCATGTACTAGTGCATGTTAAAGTATAAGTGGTGCATATAGTAATAATTATTCATGTTCGTCCAATCATGCTGTTTGTTTGCCATAATCCAATAATGCCTATTGATTAGATGCATATTCATGCAAAATATTTATTATTGGCTATGTAGAAGATAATTGGCATTATAGAAGTAAAACTAAATGTCTAGCTAAATGAACTCAAGTATTTATTGTGCCATTAGTGATACAAAAATCAAGAATCACCACAAAACAAGTAAGGTTTAGATGAAAAACTAAAATAATAATACAACACCTTAAATATTTTCTACCTTTATAACCATTCCTCTTTCTCCATCAAGAGGTTCACCTTTTTCCTCAACAAAATAAAATTTAGAAAGACGTAATAAAAGTAGAAAAGACTAAAAATAGAAGAGAAACTAGAGAACACATTTCTATTACTACTAGAAAACTTATATTACTACTAGAACAGTTACTACTAGAAAACTTATCCTAAAGAATCCGTCTACCCCCCATCCCCACTCTTACAAGCTTAATATATAGCCTATTTATAGTGCTTGAATTATGCGAGAGGCCAAACATATAATGGAGGAGTTAAACAATTAAGTGGTATGCTAGTTGTCAAGAGTTGATAAGTTATAACATCAAATCCTTTGAATTTTCGACTACCCAATTAATTACATTTTCTGGCCGGATACAACCAGATTTTGATGATGGGTAAAGACTAAAAGTTGTATATCTTTGTTTGAAAATACATTTTCATATATCATTTGTTAAATGTGGTTGCCGGATGAGGGATATATGGTCAAATTATCGAATTATGTTCAAGAGTTGTCCTTCAACATCAACAACGCATTGCATCATGTTTATTGACCATTTTGACATATTTTCTCACCATATTTATTCATCAAACTTGTTTATCTACCTCTTCTGTATAATATATCCCAATTTTAACCCAAATCAATTTTGGTTTAAGAAATATGACCCAATTGGTAAAACTGGGCTTAATTCTAATCCAAAATTTTGGTGATCCATTTTGTACAACCACTAGTAATCCAACTTCTTTTATCCTTACACGTTTAGTATGTGATCCAAAGTCTACATGAACTTATAGATGGATGAATTATCAATCCATAGCCTCAAGAATTAAGTCAAAACCATTTCAAAATTAAAAGTTACACAGTTTCTCTAAAACCTGCACAAAAGAAGATAAAACCTTTTAACATAAAAATGCTTTAATTAGGAATTCTAATGACAATTTCAAAGTGAAAATAATTATCTAAATCCTAAATAATTATACACTTTTAAATTTTCATCATCCCTAGATCATTTTTGCTACGGGGTATGGCCACGCATATGATGGTGATCATGGAATATGCCTCTATGCCTTTGATGAGTTGGGGGTTCATTGAGATGGGATATTGATGAGCCCGATAGACTCGCACACATGATACATACTCAAAAGAAGAATGTCTCACTCCTTAGACATTGACGTAGGGATGCTAGTGTAAGTGTCTGTGTGTTTGTTAGGGAACGAGTACACTGAACGACCTATTGGGAAATTCTCAATTGGAAAGCAATATTTGTCGAATGAGAATTTCCTAGTTACAATAGTGCATTAATTAGTCCTTTGACTTGAGGCACTATGGTGGCCTTGTGCACGACATAATACACTTTGATGTATTTCCTTATTACAAGATAATCATAAGAGGCTTATGTTGGGTGTATGATCTTCCTGTATGGAGGTCAATGAGTAGCTAATAAAGAATCCGCCACCTATCTGGTAGAATAGGAGAATCTCCTATGTTTTCATAGTCCTTGATCTAGACAACCTTGGCCAAGGCAAGATAAACGTAGGATTTTTTAGTGATTCATTAAAGGATCAATGTGACATGAAATGGAATCATAGTTATTAAGTTAAAATAGGATTTTGACTAATAATCTATGCCTTAGACTTAGTCGAGAGATTAGTTGATGGAGGGACCATATTTGCATGGTACTCGTAACAGAAAATGTTCACTTGTTATTCACTTAAGACTAGGTAGTCGATATGCACTGCTAGGTGCTTCCCTTGATTTGTGTGGTTCTTCGAATTAAGGGGTTAATTCCAAGTGGATTAATAAATTGGATTAATTAATCAGAACATTAAATTTATTCATAAGTTGCAAATGTTGAAGCCCACCGCTAGCTTAATTATAAATATAATGGATCACACACAAATTGAGATGATCTATTTCTATATCTATTTTTGTAATCCAAAGTGTTAGATTAAGTTGATTAATAGAGATTAATCAACTTGAGTTAGAATTAATTTAAACAGTTAAATTAATTCATTTAAATAAATAATATGATTATTTATTTGAACCTAATAATGATTAGGAGCTCTTGAGAGTGAATTAATTAATTGATGGAGATCAATTATATTATTTTGGCCTAAAATTAATTTAAGGAGTTAAATTAATTTAACCAATTAAAATAATAGGATTATTTTAATTGGTCATAATATGATTAGGTTGCCTATGATGGAACCAACTGATTAATTGTATTGGGCTTTTTAATTAATTGATGGAGATCAATTAATTAAACTTTAATAAATTAATTAGAGTCCACGCTCATGGGGTTAATGGCCCATTAGGAATTTTTAATTATTAGAATTAAAGAGTCATAATAAAGATGGAAATAATTTGTCTTGAAGTGAAAGAAATAAGAGATAAGGAAGAAAAATGTTTCCTAATTAGATTAGGAGACTAATTAGGGTAAGAGTTGGAAACCTAATGGGATTAAGTCATAGCTACATTGTGTATATAAACACACAATGTAGGGGCCAAAAGCTACAAGCAAGAGAGCTAGAATTTTCGGCCCCCTTTCCTCTTCTCCTTCTCATTTTTTTGTGTTCTATTTTCTTACTTCAAGAAAAATTACTCCATCAAGGTTCCATCCCTTTTTGATTAATAGGTTAATTCTTCCATCACTTGTTGATTCAAGAATTAATCTTCACTCTTAAATAGATTTAAAAATAAGAAGTTCAAATTCACTAGCGAGGATTTGAAGCTTGTGGATCTGCTTGAAAGTGTGAATACTGTTAGAGGGACTATACTTGGAGTCCTTGGTAAACATTTTGAGAGGCCATCGAAATTACTCGAGAGGAGCTAGAGGAATTTGAATTCCTTCTTACCTCTCATCAACCAAATTGCTTAAAAGGTATAATTGCAAAACTTTAGTTGTTTAATTTTATTAAACAAGCAATTAGAAATGCAAACTAAAAATCACATCAAATCCGTGATATGCATATTTGCATATGATGTATGATTTTATTTCAATTGTTGAAAAATTTTAAATTTTCGTTGTCCTTGCAATCCCGTGATTACACGAACCCAACATTTCCACCCTATGATTTTGACATAATTGAAGGCCATGCACCACCATAGCTAACTCTGCCTCTATATCAGTTGTTTCGCTAAGAAATGAAGAGAAAATAATAACTAGATTTCCTAGACTAACTCTAAGAAGACCCCAGCTCCATCAAATTCCAGGATTACCTTTGCAAGCTCCATCCCTATTCAACTCAAACTAACTAGGCATTGTTCGTGAATAAGTTGCAAACCGCAAGTATTCGATGTCAAGTTTTAATACAACGGTGAGTTGAATATCATATCCACAAGGATTGTAATAAAAAATTACATCAAGTACCGTAGTTCAAATAATCCCAATTTTATCTAGAAAATCTAGTGATGATTGGTAGACAAAGTAGAGTAAGATAGAGAATGTAAAGGCAAGAGTGGAGTTCTTAGAAACAATATAACAAACACCTTATGAGTAAGAAATTCTAGAGGAATGACTCATCTAATTATTACCTATGTTCTTCCTTCCAAAATATACTTATTCAAGTCAACAACATACATAAGTTTAGAATTTCTAAGCTCATCAATTTCCTCTCTCAAGTGCTGAATTGATTATGAGTTCCAACATGAATTTTGATATCTCTATAAAAATCCAAGAATAAAACTCTACAAAATTTCAATAAATTCTTCTTCAAAACTTCAAAAGTTTCATAAGTTTTTCAACTCTATGATTCCTAGATTGTGTTATCTTTATAATCATATATCATCTTCCCTCTTTTGAGTGTCAAATCTTATACATCATACAATCTCAATTAATGGCCAAATAATCAAGATGCAATACTAAACAAGATAACACAAACAAGATGAATAACTTGAACTAATAATATTTGGAACTCAAAACATAGGACCAAATTAGGTTACATCATCCTCTAGAAAGAAAAGTTTAGTTCATCATGGATGAATACAACTTCAAGAAATATATAAAAAAGATCATGGAAATTGTTCACCAATTTATGAATTGGGAGGAATAGTAGAAGCTCTCCTTGTCTCCAACAATTACTTCCTTTTTTGATGCTAATCTTCTCTTCAATTTCTCAAGATGATTGCTCCATTTTCTTCTCCCTAAGAGTCTTCTAAGAAACCCCTGAAAATGTCCCCCTTTCCTTGGTTGTTCTATCCTCTTTTATCTCCACCAAAACTCTTTCTTTTTTACAAGTTGTAGCCAACTCATTTCTTAGTCATCTTGTCTCCTCTTTTAGCTATCATTTCCCCTCTTTTTAGCCTTATTTTTCTTTATATCATGACATACTTTTTTAGCCCATAAAATCTAGTTCAAGTGTCTCCCAGCATATCTCCTTTATTCCCTTAAAATTGGGTGAAAAGAAAAAGTATTCTGCGTGCGGAAAATATGACCATGATGGGGCATGCTCAGACTATGCCAGGGCATGCTAAGACCATGTTGGGGCATGGCATGCTCGCGGCATGCTCAAACCATGTCGTGGCATGCACCTTTGTGCTTGTTTTTCTTCATTTTTAGGCCATGTCGCAGCATGGTATGATTGTGTCGGGGTATGCCTTCATCTTTTTCATACTTTTGGCTTGTTTTATCCCTTATTTTCCTTCTTAACTTGCATTTTGGAGAGTTGTTCTGTAATACATCACAACACACATAAAAACTAAATAAATTACTTGAGATCAATCAAATAATTAGTCTAATGTACTTAATTTGTTGGTATAAAACCAACTTATCAAATACCCCCATACTTGAAGATTTTCTTGTCCTCAACCATCAAACATGAATTCTCAATAACAACCCCTCTATGAATCTGGTTACCAAAGTCAAGAAAGATTTTTCTAACATCTCATCTCAAAAGATTAGAAAAATATACCAAGTTTACTTGTTAACATGTATATTGGTTTCACTTAACTTCATTGTCTTGTGTGTGTGAGTGTGAAAGTAGTAGTTTATCAACTTGCATTTATCATCCGAATAGGTGTATAAAGCCAACTACTCCTATTTGATCCCTTTTGAAATGATTACCAAACTCTATATGCTTGTTTTTCACACTAATCTCCACTAATGTAGGTAGATCCTAGCATCAAAGATCAAAAGGACTTCCAAATCTTATATTATGAGGCTTGGGTAATGGTGGGAATATATGGAAAATTGTGGCTAAAAATTACCCATTTTACACAATCATACTAGAACCTTTATGAATGAGCACCAACTTCTCCCTTCATTTTTCTTTATTGAACATCCCATTTTTCTTTTCTTTTATCTTTGATTACCCCAAACTTATTTCTTTTGTTGTATTCAATGGGGGTCTATTTGTTTTAGGGAGTTCAAATCATACACCTCAATTCATAATCTCTTCATTTTCATCATTTTTCAATCTTTTCTTCTCTTTATTTTCTTTTTTTTGAATACATCAATTCATTCAAGAGTGATTATGTGAATGAGAAGAAAAAGTGTAGAATATTAGAATTTTTTTTTCATAAAGCTCGATAATGTGTTTAGGGTGTCCAAAGAATTGTTTCAATAGGATAAAGAGAGGACATTAGGGAATAATTTAAGTATAGGTTGGCTTCAAAGGCTCAAACGATCAAAAAATGACCTAAATCATCTTCTTAATGCTATGCCACCTAGGATTTCACCTCAACTAGTGATCAAACAAGTTCTAAATTAAACCTTTTAAACTATCTCTAAATAATTAAATGTAACTCAACAAACTACTTAGTGCATCAAGATGCACAAGACCTCATAGAGTAAATAAAACCAAATTTTGATATTAGACACGTAAACAAGCGTACATATTCTAATATTCATTTTGTTTTTTTTTTAAAGGCACATAGTTCATCACTAAACTTGATAATCAATAAACTAAACAAGTCAACGAACTAAACTTAACAAGCTACAAACAAGCATTAAACGTCTCAAGCAACAAGCAATTATCCTAAATTCCCCCCCAAACTTAATATAAGCATTGTTTTCAATGATTAAGAGAATTGTAAAATAAGAGGACTTTCCTGAAAATTGGTAGTGTTCTTTCGGAATTAAAACCCTGCTATTTTTTTCCAGCCTTTATCCTACAAAAATGAGTAAAATATCAAGGACAATCATCATGATACAAAACAACACAAGAATAACAAGAAATAAAATAACACAAACGAAAACAAGAAAAGAGAGCTTGGGTTGCCTCCAAGAAGTGCTTTGTGTAAAGTCTTTAGCTAGATTGAAATCGAGTACCTTATGTTGCTTCTCCTAGTGGAAGATTAGACATTTTCCAAATTTTATTTCCATAATAATGTTTCAACCTTTGTCCATTGACATGAAATACTTGTTGACAATGAAGGGACTGAACCATCTAGATTTTAATTTCTCCAAAAAAAGTTTTAATCTAGAATTAAAAAGCAACACCAGTTGTCCGAGTTGAAATTCCTTTCTCAAGATCATTTTGTCATGCCATTATTTTGTTTTTTCTTTATAGATTTTAGCATTTTCATAGGCATCAAGCCTAAATTCCTCCATTTCATTGAGTTGCAACAATTTTTTTTCCCAATTGCCTTTGTATCAAAATTTAATTATTGCACAACCTAATATGCTCTATGTTCTAGCTCAACGAGGAGGTGACAAGCTTTTCCATAAACTAATCGATAAGGAGACATACCTATAGGAGTCTTATATGTTATGCGGTATGCCCACAATGCATCATCAAGCTTATGTGCCCAATCCTTTTGATTAATGCTTATTGTTTTCTCAAGAATTTACTTCACTTCCCGGTTTGAGATTTTGGCTTGTCCATTTGATTGAGGATGGTATCCAAGGGCTACCTTATGTCTTACACCATGCTTAGTCAAAAGGTTATTAAACATTTTATTGCAAAATAAGAGCCTTCATCACTTACAATTGCTCTTGGTGTGCCAAAATGAGTGAAAATATGTTTGTGCAAGAATTTAATCACTACCTTTACATCATTAGAAGGTGTGCCAATTACTTCTATCCACTTGGAGATATAATCCACAACAAGCAAAATGTATAATCAGCCATTTGATGAAGGAAATAGTCATATGAAGTTAATCCCCCACACATCAAAGAGTTCAACTTCCATCATGTTAGTCAAAGGAAGTTCATGGCATCTAGTAATTATTCCAACCCTTTGACACCGATCACATGTCTGCACAAAAGCATAACAATCCTTAAATAAAATTGGCCAATAAAAACTGGATTGCAATACCGTAGAAGTTGTCCTTATAGGTCCAAAATGACCACCACATAAGGATGAATGAAAATGCTTTAGAATTTCATTTATTTCCTCCATTGGAATGCATCTCCGAATCACAAAATCTGAACTAAGGGATCATCCCATAGATATGATTTCACATGATGTAAGAATTTTTTTCATTGGATGATATGTGAGGTCTGGGGGAAATAATCCACATGCAAGATAATTCACAAAATTTGCATACCAAGGTAAATTATCTTTGATTGCCAAAATAAACTCATCTGGGAAAAGTTCTTTAATTGGCCCTCAAAGTTCTCATTTTTCTGCTCCAATATCGATAAATGGTCAGCTACCACATTTTCAATTCCCTTTTTATCTTTGATTTCAACATCAAATTCTTAAACAAGGAGTATCCACCAGATTAGCCTTGGTTTTGCTTTCTTTTTGGAAAAGAGGTACCTAATAGCAGCAAGATTGGTATACACTATCACCTTGGTACCTACAAGATAAACACAAAATTTATCAAATGCAAAAAACAACAGCTAATAACTCTTTTTCAGTGGTGGTGTAATTTTGTTAAGCATCATCAAGTGTTTGGTTTGCATAGTAAATGGCCCTAATTATTTTATCTTTTATTTGTCTTAACACTGCTCCAACCGCATAGTCACTAGCATCATACATGGGTTCAAATGGTTGGGTCCAATCTGGTACCACCATAATAGGAGCTGAAATGAGAGCTTTCTTGATGTGATCAAAGGCCTGTAAGCAATCAATATTAAAATCAAATAGCTTATCTTTTTCCAAAAGGTTGCACAATGGTTTTACAATTTTTGAAAAATTCTTAATGAATCTTCTATAAAACCTAGCATATCCCAAAAAAACTATGAATAACTTTCACATTAATTGGTGGTGGAAGTTTTTCAATAGCAATAATTTTTGCTTGGTCTACCTCAAGTCCTTCAGAGGACACTCGGTGACCTAGAACAATACTTTCTTTTTCCATAAAATGGCATTTTTTCCAATTTAAAACAAGGTTAGCCTTCTCACATCTCTGCAAAACAAGACAAAGATTATGTAAGCATATATCAAATAAGGAGCCAAATAATGAAAAATCATCCATAAAAATTTCCATTATGTTCTCCACCATATCATGAAAAATTATCATCATGCATCTTTGAAATGTGGCTGGGACATTGCATAATCCAAATGGCATTCTTTTGAAAAGAAAAAATACCATAAGGGCATATGAATGTTGTTTTCTCTTAGTCTTCGGATGCTATGACAATCTGATTGTACCCTGAATAACCATCAAGAAAATAATAATATTGATACCCTACAAGTCAGTCTAACATTTGATCAATAAATAGAAGGGGGAAATGGTCTTTACGAGTAGCTTTGTTGAGTTTTCTATAATCAATACATACTCACCAATATATAATTGTTCTTATTGGTATCAATTCATTGTTATCATTTTGAATTATGGTCATGCTACCCTTTTTTGGAACTACTTGAAAAGTACTCACCCAATAACTATGAAAAATTGCATAAATAATTCCATCATTCAACCATTTCAATACTTCATTTCTTACAACCTCTTTCATTGCAGGATTTAGTCTATATTGATGTTCAATAGATGGTTTGTAAGATTCTTCCATTAAGATTTTATGCATGACAATTGGAGGACTAATACCTTTTAAATCAAAAATTGACCAACCAATAGCTGATTTATGTTTTCTTAAAACACGAAGCAATTTCTCAATCTCTAAGGAGATAGGGATACTAAAACAATTACCGGATATGTGTTGCTAGCACCTAAAAATTCATACCATAAATGCTTAGGAAGTGCTTTCAACTCCAGTGATATTGTTTGTTCTTTGATTATGGTATCCCCTATTGCTTCCTTACATTTATCCTTCTTCAACTCCACCTCTCCTGATTCAAGAAAGAGCAAGTAATGTATTAAATCCTCATTATCAATATCATGGTGATTACCTTGCATTATGGAATGAACAATGCATTGCTCTAAAGGTTCGATAGGAATTTGTTTGAAAAAGTGATCATGCAAGCAAGTTTCTAACATTTCAATCATATTTCAAGTATGTGGTTCCTCTTGGAACTTCAATACACGATAAATATTAAATATCACTTCATCCTCATTAACTCTTAGAGTTAATTCATCGCGTTACACATCAATCAAAGCACGCCCGGTAGCAAGGAATGGTCGACCAAGAATTAAAAAAATTTCTTGGTCTTCCTCCATATCTAACACCACAAGATATACATGAAATATGAATTTATCCACTTTTACTAATACATCTTCAACTACTCCTCTTGGATAGGTAAGAGACCTATTCGCCAATTGCAAGGTGATAGTGGATGGCTTGACTTCTCCAATTCCTAATTTCTTGAAAACAGAAAGTGACATCAAATTAATGCTTGCTCCAAGATCACATAATGCTTTATCAAATAAAAACCCTCCTATGGTACAATAAATAGTAAAACTCTCTGGATCCTTTAATTTTTGAGGAATCTTTTTCTGTAAAATGGCACTACACTCCTCTGTGAGATTCACGGTTTCAAATTCCACCAATAGCCCTTTTCTTGACATCACATCTTTCATGAACTTGGCATAGTTAGGTATTTGCTCAAGAGCATCTGCAAAAGGAATGTTGATATGAATCTTCTTAAAGATTTCTAAAAATTTTGCAAATTGTGAATCATTCTTTTTCTTTTGAAATCTTTATGGAAAAGGAATGGGAACATCAAATTTAGGAGAAGTTTCAAAGTTAGGAGTAGATTTTAGCTTCTCAACCCCTGTTTGTTCATTTGATTGCCTTTCTTCTTCCTTTGGTTGTTCCTCCATAGGACTTTCACTTAAAGTGCTTGCCCTTGGCTCATTAACTTTTAAACTTTTCATTTCCAACCCCTTGATTTTGGTTCCACTTCGAAGTTGGATGGCCTTGCAATGCTCCATTAGATTGATTTTTGTATCACTTGGAAAGTCTCCTTTATGTTTTTTAGCATTAATTTTAGTAGCAAGCTATCCAATTTGAGTCTTGATTGATTTCATTTGAGCTCCTAAACTTGAAGCTAGCTGCCCCAATTGAGTCTCAATGTTGTCTATCTTCGCTTTATCCTTATTCAATCGGGCTCTTGTCTCGCCAATGAAATTTCTTAGCAAATCCTCCAATGATACCTTTTTTTCACCTACGTGAGGATTGAGATTTGGTGGATTGTTGTAACTCGGTGGGGGCTGAAGCACATTTCGATTGTTGGCATAGGAAAAATTCTCATGATTTTTAAGCTTAGATGGTAGTGAGTAGGTAATTGATTTCCCCTGAAATTAAAATTATGGTTATTAACAAAGTTTAGCTACTCATTACCTTTGGTTTCCATCAATTAAGTACTAGTGGATGCTATAAAATCCATTCCTTGAGAAGCTCCATTAGAGGTCCAAGCTGCAAATTGGTTAGAAAGAACAGAAATGTGTGTAGCTAATTGTATAAATGAATCTACCTCAAGAACACCAACAACTTTTTTAATGGAAGACCTCTCAGAAGGCCATTGATAACTATTAGTAGCCATCTACACAAGCAAAATATGAGTTTCTTCTGTGGTCTTAGACATTAAAGTCCCAACTGCAGCAGTATCTATTATGGTTCGAGTTTTCCCATTCAAACCATTATAGAAGTATTGTACCTGCTACCAATCTTCATAACCATATTGAGGACACTTTCTTAAAAAATCCTTAAACCTCTCCCAAACTTCATATAATGGCTCAAGATCTTCTTGGCAGAATTGAGCTATCTCACTCTTGAGTTGAAGTGTCTTACTTGGTGGAAAGTACATAGCAAGAATTTTTTGTGTCAAGTCATTCCAACTCGGTATGCTACTTGGTACAAAAGATTGTAACCATAGCCTAACTTTGTCCCAGAGTGAGAATGGAAATAAACAAAGTCTAATGGCATCGTTGTGCACTCCATTCATTTTGATGGTGTCACAAATCTCCAAAAACATGGCTAAGTGTGCATTAGGATCCTCCAACGCACTTCCTCTAAATTAATTCTGTTGCACCATGCTATGAGAGTCGGTTTAAGCTCAAAATTGTTGGCATTGATTGGTTGCCAAGCTATTCTGGAGTAGTTTTGGTTCATAGTTGGTTGAAAATAGTCTCGAATAGCTTATTGTGGTAGTGGTTGTTGCAATGAAAGATTGGCATTCATATTGACATTGTTGATGTTATCCGACATGGCTTGATTGTTAATTTTTTTTTGCTGCTTTAATACCTCGAAGAGTCTGCTTGATTTCTGGATCAAAATAACCCAAGTCAAGACTCCTAGCCTTATGCATACAAAATGTATAATACAATGCAATGCAAGACAACATCAACATATGGAAAGAAAGTAAAATCCATATGAACTAAAATCAAGACTAAGTCATAATAATACTAATACAATTACGATGAAACAATCCCCAGAAATGATGCCAAAAACTTGTTCGCGAATAAGTTACAAACCGCAAGTGTACGGTGTCAAGTTTTAATACAACGGTAAGTTGAGTATCGTATCCACAAGGATTGTAATAAAAAATTACATCAAGTACCATAGTTCAAATAGTCCCAATTTTATCTATAAAATTGAGTTATGATTGGTAGACAAAGTAGAGTGAGATAGATAATTTAAAGGCAAGAGTGGAATTCTTAGAAACAATATAACAAACACCTTATGAGTAAGAAATTCTAGATGAATGACTCACCTAATTATCATCTCCTTCCAAAACATACCTATTCAAGTCAACAACATATGTAAGTTAAGAATTCCTATACTCATCAATTCCCTCTCTCAGGTGCCGAATTGATTATGAGTTCCAATATGAATTTCGATCTCTCTAAAAAATTCCAAGAATAAAACTCTACAAAAGTTCAATGAATTCTTCTTCAAAACTTCAAAGGTATCATAAGCTTCTCAACTCTATGATTCTGAGGTTGTGTTATCTTTATAATCATGTACAATGTTCCCTCTCTCGAGTATCGAATCTCATACATCATACAATCTCAATTAATGGCCAAATAATCAAGATGCAATACTAAACAAAATAACACAAACAAGATGAATAACTTGAACTAATAATGTTTGGAACTCAAAAATTATAGGATCAAATTAGGTTACATCATCCTCTAGAAAGAAAAGTTTAGTTCGTCATGGATGAATACAACTTCAAGAAATACATAAGAAAGATCATGGAAATTGTTTACGAATTTGTCAAGTGGAAGGAATGGTTGAAGCTCTCCTTGTCTCAAAGAATGACTTTCTTTATTGATGCTAATCTTCTCTTCAATTTCTCAAGATGATTGCTCCTTTTTCTTCTCCCTAAGAGTCTTCTAAGAAAACCCTAAAAACATCCCCTTTCCTTAGTTGTTCTCCCTTCTTTTATCTCTACCAAAACTCTTCTCTTTTGGCAAGTTGTAGCCAACTCATTTTTTAGTCATCTTGTCTCCTCTTTTAGCTATCATTTTCTTTATTTTATGCCATATTTTTTTAGCCCATAAAATTTGGTTCAAGTGTCTCCCATCATATCTCCTTTATTCCCTTAAAATCGGGTGAAAAGAAAAGGTAGACTGCATTTAGAAAATGTGACCATGGCGGGGCATGCTAAGACTTTGTTGAGCCATGCATTTTGTGTTGAGGCATGCTCTCTTTGTGCTCGTTTTTCTTCATTTTTAGGCTATGCTGCAGCATGGTATGACTGTGTAAGGGCATGCCTTTATCTTTTTCATATTTGTGGTTTATTTTATCCCTTATTTTCCTTCTTGACTTGCATTTTGGGGAGATTTTCTGTAATGCAACAAATCACGCATAAAAACTAAATAAATTGCTTGAGATCAATCAAATAATTAGTCTACAAGTACTTAATTTGTTTATATAAAACTAACTTATCAGGCGCCGACTTTGTTGGGTTCGCGTGATCCTTGGAAATATATACGGAGCGAAATTTAAAAATTTTCAATAACATAAAATATAATTATTTCATATGTAATAAAAATGAATTCCAAAACTCTTCTGCGATTACTCAATTGTGCATTTTTTGATACCTATAGCAAGAAGGTATTTGAAACTTTTCTACAACTAGTATTTGAAAATGCACAACTAAGTAATTGCAAATAGGTTCTGGGATTCATGCTCTTTACATATGTGATTTTATTTCATGTTTTGAAAAATTTTAAGTTCCAATGTGTTAACATTTCCTAGGACCACATAAACCTAACAGACGTTCATCGGCTAAGCCATATAATAGATGAGATCTTAGGTGAAATGGTTGCTAGAGACTTATCTTTTGTATTCACTTATCATCATTTTGTGTTTATTAATGAGGCACATTGATTGAGTTTTGCATGTTTTTGTACAACAGGCTTGCACTTCTCAACTATGGTTAGTCGTGATCGATCAGTTATAAGGAGTCTACCAGTTATTGTAAGGCAATAGAGAGAAAAGGTGAGGCTAAGATTTCTTACTTATAGGGAGAAATGAGAGCAAGGTCACTAAGGATCTTTCAGCCTTGAAGGAGCACTACATCATAAAGTTTCCTAATTTATGAATTTAGAGAATGCCATGTTCTAGCCCATACCAAGAAGGAAGTTATGTTAGAGTTTATGTTTTTTTCTAACTTCAAGAAGACAGTAGTGGATAAGGTAATCGTCATTTATGACCAGACTGTTCATGATTGTTGCTGCATACTGAGAGAGGCAGGTTACTTTACTAAGAGGACATCATGCTTTGGGATCCTTTCATACCAGGCATAGAGGAGGAAGGAGCCACGACAAGGGAGTGTCCAAAAGTTGCTATTGAGGTGGGGATACGCCTATCGCGTGCTATTGAGAAGGCTTGATGCCTTTTAGCTATGGCTTATCCTTTTAAGCAGGACTTAATGATATTTCAGTCTTTTTGATTCAGACTTATATTACTTTGATTTTGAGACTTATGTTATTTGATTTTTCTTTTATTCAGCTACATGTTGTACTAGGATGTTATGTTAACTATTAACAACATTTGCTTGCTTTGTACTATTATTCTCAATCGATTTACCTTTTGAAATTATATTCTCGCATAGGAGTAATACTTAATGCTCTTGCTTTTTATCTCTTAAGGGATCACTAGAGTCACCAAAAGTTGTTTTAGACAACTTCTTATAGGTGAATATTTTTAATGAACTACTATGAGTTGTTTTAGATAACTTCATACAAGTAAGTATCTTGATATGCTACTATGAGTCCTTTTTGACAACTTCTTACTAAGAGGTGCTTTGATCCCATGATGAGTTTTATTGTCGAGCATAAGAATAGCAATTTTATTTAGGAGAACTAAAGTTAATCATAAGATTGAAATTTTATTACTAACTCTTCAAAACTCTTACATAAATGCAGACTAGATATGGAAAAACTACTAACATCCCTCCTGGGAAAAATAACTACTTATAGAAAAAGTAGAAAAGACTTTATGCAAGTAATGCTAACTTAATGCCCTTTAGGCGGATCAGAATTGGAGACCTTTGTTTTTCCCTTGTTGAGGCTTACTTCTGCGAGGCTGTTGGTTCTCAACGTGTTTACATAACATTCTCATGTTGCTCTCTGATCTCTTATTGCCTCACCAACCCTTTCAGTGGTAAGGACCTTCAACTTGAGGTGGTATGTGGAGGTCACCACCTAAAACAAGTTTGACTTGGCCTTCCCGTATCATATCATAGGTTGATGAAACATTCACTATGAGGAAATTTACCAACTTGTTAGACCGCTTAAGGTATGATCCCAAGGATAGGGGGAGAGCAATCTCTCTAATTGCTTCAACTACTCCTCTATTGAATTCGACGAGAGGGTGTCCATTTTGCAAGTCTAGCATTATCTATCCCTAGTTGAGTGAAAATGTTATAGAAAATGATATCCAATGAGCTTCCACTATCTACTAACACTTTCTTGATCCAGAAGTTTGCCAGAGTAATGGAGATCACTATTGCATCATTGTTAGATTCTCTTTGTAGGTCC
The DNA here is from genome assembly GCA_019321725.1 of Paulownia fortunei. Taxonomy (NCBI): domain Eukaryota; kingdom Viridiplantae; phylum Streptophyta; class Magnoliopsida; order Lamiales; family Paulowniaceae; genus Paulownia; species Paulownia fortunei. The sequence goes on from CM033112.1 coordinate 8,113,587, forward strand.
AAGTTTGATCTCCAGAGGTGATTTTCTTTTTCTTCTATTGGAGATGGTATATCAACTCATCTAAGATTTTGTTGTGCATATCCACTCTTTCTACTACTTTGAGGAATGCTTTTATGGCACTAGGCAAGTCTCCACTAGACGCCCTCTTGAGATGACGCCTGTTACTCTTGGGATGGGAAGATTATAATTGCTGGGACTTTTCTCATGGCCTCGCTCTGGTGTCCGCATGGTTGATCCCTTGTGTAGGGAGATTATACTGGTGTTGATCTTCATGGGAAGCCTACAGGCCTTGATCTATGAATTCTTTCAAGTATCATATTTAGATGAGCTTTTTTTATCTCTTTTTTAAGATGAAAGCATTCCTTAAGTGGTCTGTCTTCTATCATGGTGGAAATGACAGTATTTATCTAAGTTCGACCTCTTAGGGTCATCTCTCATTTTTCTTGAGGTTTTGGATTATCCCATGTTCTTCTGCCACTACCAAGACTTTTTTCCATTGGAGCATTTAGGGGTCTGTATTGAGGATATCCAGAAAGATCATGGTGCCATTTCCCTTTCTGCTTTTTGTTCCGTCTATCTTCCTCTCTGTGTTTTCTTTTCACTCAAGCTCCTATGTAGGCTATCTCTTCTATGGGATGTATTTTTCTACTCTGGCTAGAAACTCCTCTAGTGATCTAGGGCCTTCCTGGGTATAAACTCTTTGAACTATTGGGTTCATAAAATCGCAGGACATTGGATAGCGAAAATTTAAAAATTAAAAAACATTCATACCAAATTTAATACGTATAGTCCAAGATTTGATATGATTTATTGATTTGTAATTGAATTACTCGTTTAACAAATTTAAATGAAAGTTTTGTCATATATCTTAAAGTGCACTTCGGCTAATTGGTGAGTATGAATCATTCAAATCGTTTGGCCCCCGTCAGAACATCGATTCACAAGGACTCCAAGTATAGCCCCTCTTCGAGTATCCACACCACAGACAAAGCCGCAAACTTATTATCCTTACTAGAAGCTTATAATTATGATTCTAATCCCAAATATGGGAGTGCAATAGTAACTCTTAAATCAACTGGGTGATAGAAGAATTACATTGAAATATCAAAAGTATGAAACTTTTTATAGAAGAAAAGAACACAAGACTAAAGAGAAAAGAGAGGGAGTGGGTGTATATATAGGGTGCCAAAAATATGTTTGTAAAGCTCTTCCAAATTCGGCCCCTAGGTTGTGTATTTTTGCACAAGCTTGTTTCCAAATAGGTTTAATCCCCTTTCCTAATTTATCTTGATCTCTTTCCTCATTATCTTGTTTCTTTCTTTCCAAGATTAGGAGTCTTTGATTAATTTCCACTTAGGATAAAATGTCTTAGACTTAATCTCCAAGACTTATAGTTGGGTCTCTCCTACGGGCTCATTAATCTTGGGCTTGGACTTTTGATCTCCATTATTTAATTCAAGCCCAACTTAATTAATTGATCTAATCAATTAATTAATTGGTTCATTGGTCTACCTAATTAAATTAGGCCCAATATAAATAATTTTATTATTTAAATTAGTTAAATTAATTTAACTCCTTAAATTAATTTAAAACTAATTAATTAATTCATTCATTCATTCCCAAATAGCCACATCAATATTAGGTCCAATAAATAATCTTATTAGTTAATTGAATAAATAAATTTAACTCCTTAAATTAATTCAAGCCTCTAGTTAACTAATCACTATTAATTAACTCAATCCAACTCCTTGGATTACTTTCTAAATTAGTAGTGGACTCTCCTATTTCGTGTGTGATCCCTTAGGTTCATAACTAAGCTAGCAGTGGGCTTGCAACTCTAATAACTTAATTGAATATATTAAATATATTTTGATTATCTAATTTAATTAATTAATCCATCTTGGAATTAACTTCTTCATTCCAACAACCACACAAGTCAATGGAAGCACCTAACAATGTATTGACTGCATAGTCTTAGGGGAATTAGCAAGAAAACCTATTTTCTTTATGAGTACTATCTGGTCCTTCTGTCAACCAATCTCAACTAACCTTCTGATTAAGTCTAGGGCATAGATTATTAGTCAAAATTCCATTTGACTTAATATTTATAATTTCTTTTCTATTCACATTGACTCTGGATGAATCATTAGAAAACCATCTAATACTTATCCCGCCAGAGACTTCTGAGTTAAGGACTAAAATGCATTGGAGATTCACATACTCTATAAGATAGGTGACAGATCCGTTATTGGCCACTCATTAACCTCCATACACGAGGATCATATATACCTAACATAAACCCCTTATTATTGTCATGCAATTAGAAAATACATCAAAATATATGATGTTGTGCACAAGGCTACCATGGCGCCTCAAGTCTGAGGACTAATTCATGCACTACATAACTAGGAAATATTCTCATTTAACGAACAATGTTTTCAATTGATAATTTTCTAGGGCATGTTCGGTGTACTCGTTCTCTAATGAGCACCCGCACACATGTACTAACATCCTCATGTCGATGCCTATACAGCAAGATATCATTATTTTGAGCATGCATCGTGTGTGCGAGTCTTGTAGCCTTATCGATATCCCATCTCAATGAACCCTTGACTCATACTATTTTGAGACCAAAGCCATAGAAGCATATTCCATGATCACCATCATATGCACGACCATGCTCCATAATTAACTATGTGTAATTAAAAATAAAAAAGGATGCTAATTTTATTAATATATTTCAAATAAGTATAGAAGCGACCACAAATTGGCTGGCTAGACACTACTCTAACATAAACCTCTCATGTTGGAGGTTCTACTACATGATTTCTGCCAAGATCTCATGCCTGACATATGAAACTTCAAGCATAGATTCCACGAAATGTAGCAAGTACTTCCTTAAGGTTTTTTCTCTCTATGTATTTGTAAACATATATCCCATAGTCTTAGGGTACTTCTTATTGATGCAGAACTGGTACAAGAAGCGTTGAATTAATTATTCAACGCTGGTAATAGTACCAGCAGGCAACTGCAACTGATTAAACCATGCCATGGCATGCTTGGAAGCATCATGTGAAAGATCTTGCAATAAATTGCATCACTCAGATCATACAAATCCGCTTTAGTGTAGAACTTATCCAGGTACTCATATGGATCCCCAGGCAAATAGAATACCTTGACTCTGGAAGAAGGGACTTAGCCAAAATGGCCTTTGCTTTGGTAGTATTAATGCAAGGAGCTGGTACTCGCCTTTATGCCCAGCAACTTTATACAAGTCTGTGTGATAAGTTATCTAGGTCTCCTTCCTTCTTCCTGACTTCCACCGTGTATTCTCTTCAGGGACACTCTGCTAGTAACTTCCTCTAGAGTTATGGTGTTCCTTCTTCTCAATCCTTCATGACTCAGCTCCATGCTCTCTAGTGGAAGAGATTCCCGACTCCTTTGAGAACACACTTAGAGATGATTTCTATAGAAGCCTTCTATATAATGGACTGCAATATTTATCATTGTTAACAAGGCAAGTAAAACTTCCTATGTGATTTATAATATTGTTGTTCCTACTAGTAGTTCTTCAGCTGGGGTTTCTCGCTCCAAGAGTTGGGATCCTACTGAGGCGGATGCTACAACATAGGCTCCTAAAATTGTTGGGATAGAATCTCCAAGGTGTTGGGTTGGTAAAATCATGGGATACCGAATGCAATAGAAATTTAAAATTTAAAAACATGCATCAAATGCATAATAAAGGTACTCCATATTTGATGTGATTAATCAGTTATGCATGTAAACAAAATTAATACCTTTAAAAATCAATCAAAAATTTTAGGGTTTTATCGAAAATTATACCTAAATCTTCCTTTTGATGAAAGTGGTCTTGAAACAACTTACATTATTGATTCTCATGAACTATTCAAAAATTCAAACCCCTCATCAGAATTGATTCACCTAGAATCCCAAGCGTTGTTCCTCTAAGCGTATCCACATCTCTAATGTTCACTCGCAATTTAGCCTATTCTAGTAGACTACAATTTGATAATTCAAGCCTAAGGTATTTGAGTGTATGGAACAAGAATATATTAAATATATTTTGGGCATTCTTGATTAATTCTTAATTCAACTTGTGAATAGAAGAATCAATCAAGGAATAAAACTAATCTATATGATGGAATTCTTGGACAAAGAAAGAAGAAAAAATTTCTTGTGTATGTGTGAGAGAGAGGGCCAAAAATTGCAAGACAATTCTTGCTAATTTTTTGCCATTAAGGTGTATTTATAGGACCCATTGATTCCGTCTCTGATTTCAAATCCAATACTTTAAAATCCTAGATAGTCTAGGAATTTAACTCTTAAGTAAATTCCTCATGGGCTTCCTACATACCTACACCCAATGGTCCTTGATCCAATTAATTGGATCTAATTTAATTGATCAAATCAATTAAATTTATTCATCTAATGAATCATAAAGGCCCACTATAATTAATTAATCCAATCAATTAATTATTTATTCTATGATAGACTACCTCATCCAATTAGGTCAATTAATCAATCTATTAAATTAATTCAATACTTAAATTAATTATGGCTAATTTAATTAATCATATTATTCAAATTTAATCAAACTTCTAGGATTACTTATGCTAGAAATAAACTTGTTCGAGTTAGTGTATGACCCCTTAGGTTCACCCATATGCTAGTAGTGGGCTCACAACTCTTGTGACTTTAATAAATAATTAATACTTTAATACTCTTTACTAATTAATCAAATTATTAATTATCTTTCATTTAATCCATTAATTCCAAGAACCTCCTCAACATGGTTAGCGTCTAGTAACACACCATGAAGACCTAGACATAGGTGAATGTTGCGAGCCCTTCTAATTATAAATAATGTGCAAGTCTGGTCCTACTATCAACTAATCTCCTGATTAAGCCTAGAGCACAAATTATTAGTCAAAACCCTAACAGTTTAATTCTATGAAATCATTTCTAATATCTTGATTCATTGATGCTAATTAGGAAACCCATTTCCTAATTACTCATCCCAACCATGGCCATGAATTTCAGAATCAAGTACAATAAAAATTATAGAAGATTCACTTATGCTGCTAGATAGGTGACAGATTTTTTGTTGGTCATTCATTAATCTCAATATACGAGGATGATGCACCCAAAATATTTCCTTATATGATTATCATACAATCAGAGGATTAATTAAAGTACACCATGTCGTGTATGAGGTTATAATACTGCCTCAATTTAAATGACTAATTCATTCACTATCGTAATGATTAAAACTTTTGGTTTGATAATCAATATTTTCTTGGAATTTCTAATGGGGTTGTTTATTATACTTATTTTCCAACAAGAACTCGCATGCATGCACTAGTGTCACAACACTGGTGTCTATGGAATAAGACACCCTCCTTTCAAGCATGTATCGTATGCGCAAGTTTTGATGGGCTAGTCAATGTCCCTTCTCAAAAAGCCCTTGGCTTGGAAGGAATTTAAGATTAAGACCATAGAGGCATGTTCCATAATCGTCATCCTATAAACGACCATGCCTCGTAGTCATATGTGAGCTAACGACTTCATCTAATTCTATTAATAAGAATTTAAGATGAAGACTACTTTTTTATTAATGTTAATCGAATAAGAAAGTAGTTTACAAGAGTATAAAATAGTCACTAATTGGCTCGTTAGGTACTACTCTAACACTAAGGCTGTTTTGGTGAAAACCCCTAAGGTTGGAGGTCCTAAGGCTGCAGTAGTTGAGGCTCTAGATACAATTGGTCCATTTTATTTTTGTTGACTACCCCCTCTTAAGATGCGCTTGAGTGCTGGCTTCTTTAGCTCTAGATCTAGTCTGCATTCTCAACATCGAGACATTTCCACATATGACACCAAATTGATGTGGTAAGCGAATTACTGGATTGACAGAAGTCAACTATTAGGGAATCAACTCCTCTCCAACTGATTGCTTAAATGTTTGGTTACTGCCTGTGACATGAAAAGACTACTAGGGGGCTAGGGTTGTCCATGATAACCCTCCGAGGATCAAGTCAGTACTTTGAATAGAGAAATATTACAAGAATTCACTAAGCAATTAAAGCATGAAGTAAATTAGAAGTGCTTCAAAGTGAACTAGAGGGGGTATATATCGTTGTTCCACAATGGGATTATATTTATATGTGGCAAGGTGCACGCACCATGTGCGCCACTAGGATTTGTCTTATTTATGGGCTTGAGTCTATTGATTAGGCCTTCCCTTATATTAAGCTTGAATTATTTACTTGAGCTTGTAATATTATATTGCGCATCACAACCCCTACCTATTCATTCAAAATGTTTTTGAGAATCATGATAGCATTTTAATATTTTTTGATATTTTAATAACTTAGTTCACGTATGATTCGGCGAACAAAGAGACAAGGACCCATGGTAGAAAATTAATTAATTGAGATTATAATATATATTTTATTGGTCAATTAAATGATGTCAAAAGTTATATTATGATATTTTGACAATTCAAACTATATCTTGTAAATTAAGAAAATAAAATTTAATATTTTGGTAATTCAAATATATGTTGATTAAAGAAGTGAATACCAATTAAATCATGCAAAGTCAATCAAATCATGGAGGGTCAATCAAATCTTGTCACTTAATCAAATAGTTATAGCAAGAGTTCCACTTATGTGACAAGTATAAATAGGGTTATCTCCAAAATATTAGACACACATTCTACATTCATGATATTAGAGGAAGTTTCAATACGCTCTCAATAAAAACTCATCAAATTCAAGAAGATCTAGATCTACGATGTATAAGACAAATGACAAAAATGAAATACAATTTATGTGATGTAAGTTCAAGAAACTAACCAAATTTCGACCTATAACCATGGTTGAATCACTATTATTTTCTTCCATTTTTTGACTTACTTTCGTTCAATCACAACGAAAGAGGTTTTGATCCACAATCTAAATGCTCCATTTAGTGGTGTTTTTCTTCATGTTTTGATCACAACTTTACTCCAAACTATGCCTTTATATTCTACTCAAAAATTGCATAAAAGAATAGCCCTCTTTCTCTTGTCTTGTTATTCTACATTTTTCTTTTCATAGAGAGTAGTTTTTTTTTCACATGTCAAAGTAGGAGACAAAACATGGGGTTAGGAAGTTAACATGGTTATAGGGTAATTTTCTGCTACAAGAAACCACTCCCACCGAAATTTAATTTTTGAACCATTTGGTCGGGTAAGCTCTCATAGGCGACCCATTAACCCATTTTAATATTTTTTACATCTCCCATTGGCACATAAGGGCTAGACTATTATCTATTGTGATCATAGATACACCGCTAATTTCACACAAGCAAATGGATTATGTGACCAGCGAGCATTCTCACAAGAGATTAATATCATACACTGGTTAAGGATATACAATAACTCAATTTCTCAAAACACGAGGACATAATATGTCGCTATACCCCAGATTTTTTGCTACACCAATCAAAGTATCTCTAATCCATCATACAATATAAGAGCATACTTGATCTCAATACCATATCATGTATTCACAACTATGTTTCAAACATCCAAGTTTTACATAATTATCTAGCCAGTAAATACATATTAGGTGTTAGCCATAGATAGTTTTCCTTTCCTACTTAGATCTCTCACTTCAAAATAGTTATTTTTCTAGACATGTCCTACATTAACGAATCATTCATGGCTATTAGAAACATGCTAAAGTAGCAACACCACTTTAAGGTTTTGAGAAACAGTTGAAAGTCATAAGTGTATACAATGAGGTTATACAAACCTCTAGGTCTCACACAATGAAGAAACAGAGATCTTTTCACTTATTACCCAATTGTCACTTAGGCAAACATGGTATGAAACATGTGCTATGGTGTTTTTTTCCTCCTTGTAAGTATATGTCAACTATTCAAAAAATAATGCACCATACAGATATTGGTCCAAGTGTAACCCGATACTTAACTTGAGTTTCCTTCTCTTTTATCCTCAACAAATCACTAATACCATGAAAACTCTCATCTGGTTGTAGGATAAATTTTATGGATTGCGATACCTATTTTGATTACTTAAATTCACAGCAGTAATCTCATCTTGATCATTCATCAACGCGATATCTTCTTTATGATTTTATACATACTAAAATCATAAATGTCTCATCCCTGCATGCTACTCAACATTTGAGGCAATTGCTCATGTGAGAAAGTCAATGTGTTAAATATATACACATACATAACATTCTAATTTCTTAAACTTATGGGAATAACTCTATGAATATTCTAAAGTTCAAAAAGATCATAATTCTATGTAATTCTAGAGACTTGACATAGTCCACAATTACATCTCTAGGTTGGGCTGAATTCTTAAGGTCCAAATGCTTGTGTAATTTGGCCTTAAGGGGAGGGAGTGTATTTATACACTTCTTCCAACCCTAATCCCATTAGGAATGTAATTCCTTCCATACTTGTCTTGTATCTTATTTCCATTTAAGGTTAAAAGTCTTTAATTCATTGATCAAGACTCCTAATGAGCCTCTCCTACCAGCCTAACCGTTGGGCTTGGATTTTTATTAATAAAGTCTATTTAAATTAATCCTCATCAATTAAATAATCATATTATTTAATTGAATAAATTAGTTTAATTCTTTAAATTAATTTACGTCATTGTTAATTAATTAATTCAATCAATTAAATAATTAATTAACTCCTTATGCGCCCCTAATCTTACTAGGTCCAATTAAATAATCTTATTATTTAATTAAATAATTTAATTTAACTCCTTCAATTAATTTGGCCTTCATTAATCAATTTAATTCAACTCCTTGGATTACCTTCTAGATTAGACGTGAATTTTCTCAATTTGTATGTGACCCCTTAGGTTCACAACTAAGCTAGTAGTAACTCACAACTTTTGAGACTTAATTAAATAAATAATTTATTTTAATTTTAATAATTCAATTAATTAATCCTCTTAGAATAAACCTATCAATTCCAAAAACCCACAAGTCATAGGAAACACCTCAGAGTGCATCATGACTACCTAGTATTAGGTGAATAAGAGCTAACCTATTTCTTATTATGAATACCATGCAAGTATGGTCGTTCGATCTTCTAATCTCCTAAGGGCATAGATTATTAGTCGAGACCCTAGTTGGCTTAATAACTCTAACTTTATTTCCATTCTCATTGACTTCTTAATGAATCATTAGAAAACCCTTGTTTAATATTTATCCTACCTTGGTCAAAGAGTTCCACATCAAAGACTATGAAAACATAAAAAATTAATCTATTCTACTAGATAGGTGATTAATCCTTTATTAGCTGCTTATTAACCTCCATATACGAAAATGTTACACTCAACATATTCCACCTGTGATTGACTAGCAATAAGAAAATACATCAAAGTGCGAATTGAGATGAACAAGGTTACAATGACGTCTCAAGTCTAAGGACTAATTCTTGCACTATCATAACAAGAAAATTTTCATACGATAAACAACGTTTCCAATTGAGAATTCCAAACGTGCGTATTTAGCGCACACATGCACTAGTGTCCCTATGTCAATGTCTATAGAGTGAGACATCCTTCTTTTGAGCATGCATCGTGTGCGTAAGTCTTATTGAGATTATCAGTATCCCATCTTAATGAACCCTCGACCTAGAACTAATTTAAGACCAAAGTCATAGAGGCATATTCCATTATATATATCTCATGTGCGACAATATCCTGTAGCTAAGTATGGTGTAGAGACTTTATTAAGTTGATTAAAAATATTTAAAGATTAAGAATATCAATTTTGTTAATAAATTTTAAATAAAACTGTCTTACAAAAGTATAATAGCAATCAATCTAATTAGCTTGTCGGTCACTATTTTAAAATATACACCGAATAATTATCACTTAACTAATAAATGAAGTGACAATTCACGCTTGAAGGTGTCAGGTTTTAGCGAGGGGCAAAGTCCTTGCTGACTCAGCGAGTGCCCCTAGCCATTTTATTTAAAATAATTAATATAAAATTACAAAATTTAGTTATAAAAAAATTAATTGTACATACATAAGATTCAATAAACTTCTTTTTGTTATGTTTTTCTAGTTTTTATTTTAGTTGGCACTATATCGATCATTTTAAGTTACTACTGTTTTTTAAAAATATTTTATTACATCTATAAATTAAAATTTTTATTATCAAAGTTAGTATGGTTTACGCAGTTCAGTGGATTGATTTTCTTCGAAGGACAGAATTGTCATTATTAGATCATAGTAAATAAGCATCATTTTAATCTTTTTTAACAACTTATGATAAATTAATATTATTACTAGTTGTTATAGTAAATTAATATTATCATTAATATGATTGTTTATGGTTTCAAGTAGTGCCACAAGATGTAGAGATTTGCATTGTTCTAATATTTGATTTATAACTTTATGATTTATGGTATAATGGAATAACTTTTTGGTTTATGATATAATTTTGCATATTTTAGTATTTAATATTTTTTAAAAAAATTAACATTGTTCAAAATAGAACCTAAGAGACATAAAGTTATAAATAACTGAATAAATGTCAACTTAATAAGAATAATAATAAAACCAGCTTAAGTATAAAATACCTTTTTTTATAATATAACAAATTGTAACATACATTTTTATATTAAGATTTATAATATTAAAACAACTATCTAAATTTTCTAAAATTAAATATAATTTAGAAGAATTTAATTTTATTATTCAATATATTAATTTTATGAAGAATATATTTTATTATTAAATTTTAATATTAAATATATCTAAAAAATTATTTTTTTCATTATGATATCAACAAATATAACAATTAAAAATAAATATTAAAATAAAAAGTAATTATTATAGCTATAAGATTGACTACTATGCTGACTAGGAGCATAGTGCATATTATATTTCATTTCTAACAATTTATAAATATATATGCATATAGATATAAATAAGAAATTCTTGAACCTATTAAGTAATTTAAAAAATCATATGATTTCTTATTAAAAAAATTCAGGTTAAACATATAGCGACAATTGTTGGTTGTGCGGCATCAAAAGGAGATTTGGAAATTTTAGCAAACTCGCATTGAACTTAGGTATGCATTAAGAAAATCTTCTTAAGACAGATTTTGTCCCTACACTGGTGCTACAAGAACATAGACATCTGTCTCCTAAGATAGTACACTTCTTTACAAGAAGAGTACAAGACTATACTAATCTTGTCGAGTGAACCAAAAGCTTTACTATATTTTTCATAAAAGAATAGCAAGAAACTCAAAAATAAACAATGATTATTTAGAAGAGTATAAAGGATGAAGAGAATAAAAAAATTAACTTGAATTATTCTGGATGGTTTGAAATGAATGAGGAAGACCTATTTATAGATTTTCGAGTGTCCATTCATGATTGGCTATGTCTCTTGATTTAGATCAATATGAACCATCACCTCACATCTCATAAGATGCAACTGTGATCTAGTGGTCCAGATTGCATCCCTCTACGAAGGTGTACAACCCTTACCATGAACCTCTGCCCATCGAATGGATGTGTGGAGTCATCTATGCCCCATCAATGTCAAGGACCATTCTCGGCCCTTTATTCTCGCCTCGTTAGCACCCACATATATGGTCACATCTGGCCAATTATCTCCTACATTGTCAATAATAAACATCTTTCATGAATATGCATCTAATCAATGTACATTATCGAATTATGGCATACAAATAGCATGATTGCACGAACATGAATAATTATTATTATATACTCCAGTTATGCTTTAACATGCATAAGTACATGAAATATGATATAAAACTTTTTTTTCTGGATTTAACATATTCCATAAGTGCCTTTTTGCACTGAAAAACTCAGTATCTCGATTAAGGAAAATTGATGTGTTGAATGGCTATAAAATAAATTGTTCGTATTGCTCCATACTTGTTACATTCTAAAGTGATTAATTGCCTAAATATTTACTTGAAATATGTTACATTTGGCTAAGAACTAAAAGTATGCAAAATAGTGCAATTTGATTGGTTGATTGACGAGGTTGCATGAAACTATTCTAAACCGCATTGCACTTGATTATAACACCAAAGCATAAATTTTTGTCATCTTCCTAGCCCATAAACATGGCTCTTTGCATGACAAGACACCAAGCATGAGTCAACCAATCATCACCCCCCATTTACCTCTCTTTAAAATGTTAAAGAAGTCATTTTTAGCCATGTTTTCTTATAGAAGCTCCTCAAAAATGACCAGCCCTTCTTCTCCAAGTTTCTCTCAAATTTATACACTCTTATACTCACAAAAATTGAATTCAATCCATAGGAATCCATAGAACACAAACTAGAATAAGTTTCTACCCTTTTAAGCTTGAAAATCGTTGATTTTGAAGCTTAATTCCAACTTAATCAAGGTATATTTTTTTTCAATATTTCATATGATGAATTTATAGTATCTTGGATGATTATATGTTTTAGTATATTTTTGTATGAATGAAAACTCAAGTGGGATTGACTTGAAGCCAAAACCAAGCTACTTAAGCTAGTTTCTAGCAAAATTGATAGTCTTATGAAATATGCTTAATTTACCTATTTCTATTAATCTTGTAATGCTTATATTGTGTTTGGAAGTTCCTATGAATGATTGAGAACAATAGCAATTAGTTTTCTTAATTGATGGTTAGAATTAATTTAAGTTAGAATCGAGTTTACTCATATTAATTTAGATTGTGTGCATGTTTTAGGGGTTGGCCTAATATTTATGTTTAAATTATTAGTGATTTAGTGGATGCCCTAATGTTTAATGCCTTGAATTAGTAGTAAAATATGGAGTATGCATTATTTTTGAGGTCATGTAATTGATATGGAATTATTTACAAAGGATTGAAAAATGTATATGATTTTAATTAGAATAGATTATGTGATTTATTAAAAGGATATTGAAAGGTACATGATTTGATTATATTAGGCCTTTAACACATCCTATCTTCCAAAGATATTGACCTTTTCAGTTAGCACAAAATAGACTTGAGGTAAGTTGAAACTTTCATTTGCTGTATCATAAGAATCATATAATGTTATTCATGTTTTAATGTGATTGTCATTATTTGTCAAATAATGTAATGTTTGATGCATTTATGGTTCATAAAGCATGATACTATTAAGAATATAATGAGGTTTTTGAAAATGAAGTATGGTACTTGATTGATAGTTGGGTAGAAAAGGGACACGGGAGGGACCGGCAAAACCAACAAATTCTGGCAAATACTTGAGGTTGAAAAACTGGTATAGAAAAGCCACAATGAATGAGACTGAATACGACTAATACCTGAGGTTGAAAGACCAAGTATGGAAAACCCGTATTATTTCTCTTCTTGGCTAATCATTATGAACATGTTTCGAAAACCATGGTCTATCGCTATTAGTTAGGTACCACACTTCAAAGGCCTTAAAGAATGATTTATGAATGAAAGTTATTAAATTGAATAATGCATTTAATGATTTATGAGATGTGCATGTATGCTATTTGTTATTGCATCAGTTTCACCTTACTAAGCCTTTAGCTCATTAGATTCATGTGATGCAGGTGGAAATATACAGGTTTAGAGGTTGACTAAGTCTCTAGAGTGGCCAGACAGAGATTGATTCATATGCCATGTTTCAAGCTGTTTTGTAGTCTATTTTGAAAACTCTGTTTTGTTTTTAAATAAGGCGCTCTGTTATGGTTTTGTAAACATATGTACTTAGTCTTGATTTATGTATATGGTGTGTTTAAAATGAAATGAAACAACAAATGAATTCGAGTTCTTTCTCTCATAGCCAAAAGGCAAACTTTTATTAAGACCATAACTTTAGTATTGATGAAAAGTTAAAATTTCTTGACTTAATTGTATCAGCTTATTTAGGTTCTGCAATAAGGTTAAGGGTTGTTATAGTTTGTGGTATCAGAGTGGAAGTTTAGTCATTCCTGAAGACAGAAGAAGGTATATGAACACATCCTGGTTGAGAAACTCGGTCAACTATTTCTTTATTTGCTTTTATGTTTACTTGATTAGATTTTATTTTATGTTATTATCATGATTATGCGTTTACTATTGACTAATGAATTGAATGAGATTGGACAATGCATATCAGGTCATGGCACCAAAAAGAAAGACAATGGATGATCATGAGAGTAATCATAGTGTGGTGAATAATTTGACTTATCTCATTCAACAACAGACTAGAATGCATGGTGAATAGATTCAATAATTGCTAGATATGCAACAAAGAAGCCAAGAACAGAATCAACGACTTCCTCCACCACAAGCTCGGTAGGATACTTCACAAGTTGTGTATGAGAAGTTTAGAAAGATAGAACCTGTTAATTTTAATGGTGGGTCTGATCCCAATGTTGCAGAGGAATGGGTGAAATCTGTCGACACTATCTTTGACTACATGCGAATTGATGATGCTAAAAAAGTACTCTATGTAATTTTCTTGTTGAAGAAGGATGCAATAACCTGATGGAAATGAGCTAAGCTTGTAGTGAATATGGAAGAGCTAACTTGGGAGAGGTTTAAAATAATCTTTTATGATAAGTATTTCACCAGAGATGCTAGGTCGCTTAAAGTAAAATAATTCTTGGAGTTAAAATAAGGAGGGATGTTTGTATGTTATTATATAAGAAATTTTGAAGAGGGTTGCAAGTATGTGCCATACATCGCCAGAGACAACAATGAGAAGATGGATCATTGTCTGAGGGGCCTTAATCCTGAAATTAAAAAAGATGTGAGAATATCTTCAGTAATAGAGTTGGGGAACTGGTGGACAAGGCTTTGATGGCTAACTTAGATGAGAAAGAGATTGAGAAATTCCATCAACAAAAGAAGCAAGTATTCACTCCAAGAAATCTGAACCAGTGGAAGAAAGGAGATCAAAAATCAAACTAATGGAATGAAAAGCGTCTAGAGTTGGGCAGACTTCTACTATAGTTGAAAGGCCTAAATGTGTTAAGTGTGGGAAGAATCATTTTGGGGAATACTATAGTGGTACTAATCATTGCTTTAAGTGTAAAAAGCCTGGACATATAGCAAGGATTGTCCAACAGTACAAGAGAGAGTTCAGGGAGAGTATATGCAATAACACAAGAACAAGTTGATGCAGATGCTTCCGTAGTCACAGGTACTATTTTAATTTCTGGATACCTGCAATTGCATTGATAGATTCTGGATCTACGCATTCATTTGCATCACGTGCATTTGTGAGAAAATTGGGCATTACACCAGATTTATTAAAAGTAAGGTACAGTGTGACTGTTCCATTCGGGGAAGAAATGGATTTTAACCAAATGTTAAGGTCTTGTTCTATTCAGATTAGTGATAGGACTTTTTATGCAGATCTCGTTGTTTTACCGATGCCAAATTTTGAGGTTATTCTGGGTATGGATTGGCTTACCAAATATCATGCAACAATTGATTGTAGCAAGAAGATTGTGATTTTTCAGTCACCTAGAGAAGAATAGTTTATGATTAATGGTACCTCATTCTCACTATCTTTACCAATTATAACTGCTTTGAAAGCTCAAAAGATGTTGAATAAAGGTTGTGTTGGATATTTGGCAAGTGTTCTGGACACTTCGGTCGAAGCACAATTGAAGCTAGAAAATATAGATGTGGTTCAAGAATTTCTTAAGGTATTTCCAAATGATTTACTAGGACTGCCACTAGATCAAGGGATTGAATTTGTGATTAATGTTATGCCAGGAACTACTCCTATTTCTAAAGTACCATACCAAATGACACCAACAAAATTGAAAGATTTAAAAGTTCAATTGCAAGAATTACTGGATAAGGGTTTTATTCGCCCTAGTTATTCTCCTTGGGGAGCACCTGCATTGTTCGTGAAAAATAAGTATGGTACATTACAGTTGTGCATTGATTATAGAGAGTTGAATAAAGTAACAGTCAAGAATAAGTATCCACTTCCAAGAATAGATGATTTGTTTGATCAATTACATGGAGCATCAGTATTTTCTAAAATTGATTTGCGCTCTAGGTATCATCAATTGAAGATCAAGGAAGAAGATATACAAAAGACTACATTTCGAACAAGGTATGGACATTATGAATTTCTAGTGATGCCCTTCGGTTTAACCAATACCTCTGCAACTTTTATGGATCTAATGAATAGGGTGTTTAAGAAATATCTTGATAAATTTGTGATTGTGTTTATTGATGATATTCTAATTTATTCATGTGATAAAGAAGAGCACAAGGAACATTTGAAAATTGTGCTGCAAGTTCTTAAGGAAAAGCAATTGTATGATAAATTCAAGAAATGCGAATTTTGGCTTGAGCAAGTGGTATTCCTAGGTTATGTAGTATCCAAGAATGGTATTTCTGTTGATCCAGACAATGTAGAAGTTGTCATTAAGTGGCCAACACCAACAAATGTATCAGAAGTAAGGAGTTTCTTGGGATTAATAGGGTACTATCGATGATTTGTTCAGGGGTTTTCAAAGATAGCAACTCCATTGACAATGTTGACAAGAAAGAATGTGAAGTTCTTGTGGATCGATACTTGTGAAAGAAGTTTTCAAGAACTAAAACATAAATTGACTACAACTCCTATTCTTACCATTCCAATAGGAATTGGTGGGTTCGTGGTATATAGCAACGCTTCAAAAAATAGTTTAGGTGTTGTTTTGATGCACAATGGAAAGGTTATTGCCTATACTTCAAGGTAATTGAAGAAGTACAAAAAGAATTATCCAACCCATGATTTGGAACTTGCTGCGGTGGTTTTTGCTTTGAAAATTTGGAGACATTATTTGTATGGTGAGAAGTGTGGGATTTATACAGATCACAAAAGTTTGAAGTACTTCTTTACCCAAAAGGAATTGAATATGAGACAAAGAAGATGGTTAGAACTTGTGAAGGATTATGATTGCGTGATCAACTATCATCCTGATAAAGCAAATGTGGTTGCAGGTGCATTGAGTAGAAAATCCACGACTTCTCTTTTTGTCATACAAAAGTCAATATTATTGGACTTGTAGAGATTAGAGCTTGAAATTGTACCTAAAGGGAAAAAGTGTTCATTATCAACCTTAGTGTTGAAACCTGCACTTCAAGATAGAATTAAAGAAAGTCAAAAGGTGGATATGCATTTGTGTAGATTGAAAAGAATGATTGGGGCTGGAAAGAGGCCAAACTTCTCTATTACTAATGACGGAATTATTCGATATAAAGGGAGACTGTGTGTGCCATTTGACAAGGCCATGAAAGCAGACATTTTAGAAGAATCTCATACTACTCCTTACTCGGTATATCCAGGTAGCACAAATTTGTATAAGGACTTACAACAACATTATTGGAGCCTAAAATAAAGAGAGATATAGCAAAATTTGTGGTTGAATGTCTAACTTGTCAACAAGTTAAGATTGAGCATCAAAAACCATCAGGGTTGTTGAAGCCTTTGTTAATTCCAGAGTGAAAATGGAAGCACATTACGATGGACTTTGTGCTTGGATTACCAAGAACTCAAAAGGGGTATAATTCCATATGGGTGATTGTTGATAGATTAACTAAATCAGCCCATTTTCCTCCAGTGAAATCCACATATAATATGGACCAATATGCTCAATGATATATTAAAGAGATAGTCAGGTTACATGGGGTGCCAATTTTATTAGTATCCGACAGAGATCCTAAGTTTACATCTATATTTTGGAAGAGCTTACACAGTGACATGCGAACGAAACTTGCATTTAGTATAGCATTTCATCCACAAAGTGATGGGCAATCAGATAGGGTTATTCAGATATTAGAGGATATGTTAAGAGCTTGTGTGCTAGATTTTCAAGGGAGTTGGGATGCGAAGCTTCCATTAGTGGAGTTTACTTATAATAATAACTACCAATCAACAATTGGAATGGCGCCTTATGAAGCATTGTATGGAATGAAATATAGATATCTAGTTCATTAGGATGAAGTTGGAGAATGAAGCCTACTTCGTCTGAAATAATTCAACATACCGCTAAGGTAGTGGAGAATATACGAGAGAGAATGAAGATCGTGCAAAGTAGATAAAAAAGTTATGTAGATAAACGGAGAAAAGATCTAGAGTTTGCCATTGGGGATCATGTGTTCTTAAAAGTAACTCCTATGAAAGGTATCATGAGATTTGGAAAGAAAGGAAAACTCAGCCCAAGGTATGTCGGCCCATTCGAGATTCTCGAAAGAGTTTATGATAAAGCTTATAGAGTGGCCTTACCTCTGTCATTGTCTAGTGTTTACAATATTTTCCATGTGTCTACATTGAGGAAGTATATTTCAAACCCCTCTCATGTGTTCAGTTATGAACCATCGGAATTGACTCCTGATTTAGCTTATGAAGAAAAACCAGTGCAAATTCTAGATCGGAAGGAAAAAGAGTTGAGATCGAAAAAGATTCAAGTTGTTAAAGTATTGTGGAGGAATCATTCTGTAGAAGATGCCACATGGAAAGAGAAGAAGAAATGCAGAGCAAGTATCTGGAATTGTTTGGTACGTCAAATTTCGAGGATGAACTTTTTATAAGAAAGGAAGAATTGTAATGCCCAATTATCTCCTACATTGCCAATAATAAACATCTTGCATGAATATGCATTTAATCAATGTGAATTATCAAATTATAGCATACAAATAGCATGATTCCACGAACATGAATAATTATTATTATATGCTCCAGTTATGCTTTAACATTCATTAGTACATGAAATATGAGATTAAACTTTTGTTTCTTGATTTAACATATTCCTTAAGTGCCTTTTTCAGTGAAAAGCTCGGAATCTCAATTAAGAAAGATTGATGTGTTGAACGACTATGAAATGAATTATTTGTATTGCTCTATACTTGTTACATTCTAAAGTGATTAATTACCTAAATATTTACTTGAAATATGTTACATTTGGCTAAGAACTAAAAGTATGCAAAATGGTGCAATTTGATTGGTTGATTAACTAGGTTGCATAAAACCATTCTAAACCGCATTGCACTTGATTATAACACCAAAGCATCAATTTTTGTCATCTCCGTAGCCCATAAATGTGGCATTTGGCATGAGAAGACACCAAGCATGATGCAACCAATCATTACCCTCCACTTACCTCTCTTTGAAATGTCAAAAAAGTCATTTTTAGCCATGTTTTCTTGTGGAAGCTCCTCAAAAATGACCAGCCCTTCTTCTCAAAGTTTCTCCCAAATTTCTACACTCTCATACTCACAAAAATTGAATTCAATCCATAGGAATCCATAGAACACAAACTAGAACAAGTATTACCCTTTTAAACTTGAAAACAGTTGATTTTGAAGCTTAAATCCAACTTAATCAAGGTATATTCTTTTTCAATGTTTCTTATAATAAATTTATAGTATCTTGGATGGTTACAAGTTTTAGTATGTTTTTGTATGAATGAAAACTCAAGTGGGATTGACTTGAAGCCAAAACCAAGTTAGTTAAGAGAGTTTCTAGCAAAATTGATAGTCTTGTGAAATATGCTTAATTTACTTATTTCTATTAATCTTGTAATGCTTATATTGTATTTGGAAGTTCCTATGAATTATTGAGAATTATAGAAATTAGTTTTCTTAATTGATGGTTAGAATTAATTTAAGTTAGAATCGAGTTTACCCATGTTAATTTGGATTGTGTGCATGTTTTAGGGGCTGCCCTAATATTTATGTTTAAATTATTAGTGATTTAGTGACTGCCCTAATGTTTAATGCCTTGAATTAGTAGTAAAATATGGAGTATGCATTATTTTTGAGGTCATGTAATTGATATAAAATTATTTACAAATAATTGAAAAGTGTATATGATTTTAATTAGAATAGATTATGTGATTTATTAAAAGGATATTGAAAGGTATATGATTTGATTATGTTAGGCCTTTAACACATCCTATCTTCCAAAATATTGACCTTATCACTTAGCACAAAGTGGACTTGAGGTAAGTTGAAACTTTCATTTGTTGTATCACAAGAATCATATAATGTTGTTCATGTTTTAATGCGATTGTCATTATTTGTCAAATAATGTAATGTTTGATGCATTTATGGTTCATGAAGCTATTAAGAATATAATGAGGTTTTTGAAAAGAAAGTATGGTATCTAATTGATGGTCGGGTAGACAAGGGACGCGGGAGGGACCGGCGGACCCAACAAATGGTGGCAAATACTTGAGGTTGAAAAACCGATATAGGAAAGCCACAATGAATGAGACTGAATAAGGCTAATACCTGAGGTTGAAAGACCAAGTATGGAAACCCAGTATTATTTCTCTTATTGGCCAATCATTATGAACAGGTTCTGAAAACTATGGTCTATCGCTATTAGTTAGGTACCACACTTCAAGGGCCCCAAAGAATGATTTATGAATGAAAGTTATTAAATTGAATAATGCATTTAATGATTTATGAGATGTGTATGTATGTTATTTGTTATTGCATCAGTTTCACCTTACTGAGCCTTTAGCTTATTAGATTCATGTGATTCAGGTGGAAATGTACAAGTTTAGAGGTTGACTGAGTCTCTAAGGCGACCGGACAGAGATTTGTTCATATGTCATGCTTCGAGCTGTTTTGTTGTCTATTTTGAAAACTCTGTTTTGTTTTTAAATAAGCTGATTTGTTATGGTTTTCTAAACATATGTACTCAGTTTTGATTTATGTATATGGTGTGTTTAAAATGAAATGAAACAACAAATGAATTCGAGTTCTTTCTCTTATTTCCAAAAGGGGAACTTTTATTAAAACCATAACTTTAGTATTGATGAAAAGTTAACATTTCTTGACTTAACTGTATCAACTTATTATGTTCTGCAGTTAGGTTAAGGGTTGTTACAACATCCACTCAACACCTAGCAGCATAATGTCATGCCACGCGGGTGCCACATGAACAAATCTACCACATTGAGCTACTCTGCCAGGTCATCGAACCACAGTCGAGCCACTCTACCACACCTTTATTCCACTTCTAAAAATTTTAAGGCTCCTAATTTCCTCACGATGACATATACATGCAAAGTGCATAGTGCATCTCTAAAGTGCCTAATGTGACCTTTGTAATATGAGTGTGCTCGTGCACGATAGGCCCAAGTGGTACTTTGCACCACCCTTATAACTCCTTTGAGCCTAGCTAAAGCTAGCCAAAGGCCCACTAGAGTGCACCATAAGGAGAACTCCACAAGATTACTTGCTCTCTCAAATGGAATTCTATATAAGCAAGCTAACTCTATCTTACATTTCCTATGTGGGATATATTCTCACACTAAATGGCCACTTTAGAAGCTTCTCCATTCACACACTTATTTCCCCCATAATTCCAACAATCACTCACATGAATGGAAGAAGTTGGCATAAATCTAGGAAGATGAAGAAGAATATTGTATGAGAGATAGTGCATCGAAATAGGTAGCTTTCGCTTTAAATCTTCCCTTGTAAAAGCTTATTGAACTCACTTAGCTAATCAGTGAACTCTAAGTTTTGAACTGTCAATTATTATTACAAGTCAAATCAATAGACTTCACACAATACCTCTCATATCATTTTTGGTTCTCTATTGTGTTCATTATTTTGGACCTGAACTCTCTTGTATTCTGCAAATGTTTTAGAGAATCCGCCTAATAAATATTCTTATAGAACCAACCTTGTTCGCACTTACATAGTTGATATCTTATAAGGAGTATTCTACTCTACTCTACTTGTACTTTTACAAGTTATAGGCATCAATAAAAGTAAAGCTTATTCTTAACCATTTTGTAGGTAGCACTTCTTTGTATCCTAAAAATGGGAAAGAATTATATTCTTAAGTTCTTCATATCGATCCATTCATAACTAATTTTCCTATTAAACCTAGTCTGTGGGATCTCCAGTCTTCAGATTAGGTTTCCATTAAGTTGACTCATCCGATCTTTAGGCTATATACCCATTTTCTTGATGTGCAGTTTATACCCTCTCTTGATAATCCCTTAGTAAATGGATTACAAAATTAATTGATATAGTTCTATTAGAGAGTAATTGTCCAATGGTATTATATCTACAATAAGTATGTCATGATTTACCGTTATATATCATATTTTGTGCCCTAGCTATAGTTGCTTAGCTATCGCAATGAATGCATATTGTTAGCATCAGTTTTGGCCATATTAGAACATCTTCTATGAAATGCCTTAATCATTTCAGTTCTTCTCCAGCTTTATCTAAAGCTATAAACTCGGATTCCATAGTAGAACGAGCTATACAGGTTTAACCAGAAGATTTCTACGATATAGCACCACCACCAAGAGTAAAAGCATAAACACTAGTTCACTTGGACTCATCAGTATCTGGAATTCAATTTGCATCACTATGTTCTTCAATAACCAAAGGATATTTCCCATAGTGTAATGCATACTCCTTTGTTCTTTTTAAGTATCCCAATTCTTTAAGTAATACATTCCAATAGTCATTACTTGGGTTATTTGTAAATCTACTTCACTTACTTACAGTGTAAGCTATGTACGATTATGTATAATTCATTAAGTAAATTAGGCTTCCAATGATTTGGGAATATTCTAACTGTTATTTTCCATTTTCAGTATTTTTGTGAAGAATAACAAGTGTGAGACATGGATTATTTGTCTCTTTAATACCATGGAACTTAAATATCTCAACCACTTTATCAACATAATGTGTTTAAGAAACGATATCCCAACAAATGTTCACAAAATCTTCATTACCAAGACCACATCTACTTCACCCATATCTTTCATATCAAAATTATTGGTGAGAGTTTTCTTTGTCTTATTGATGAATTCCTTATTAGTTCTTAATATGAGCATGCCATCTACATAAAGATATATAAGTACATGTGCTTGTCCAAATTTCTTGGAATAGACATATTTATCATATTTATTTATGGTGGACCCGATTCTTATCATGACACTATCAAAGTTCTTGTGCCATTGTTTAGTAGCTTGCTTCAAACCATAAATAGATTTGATAAGTATACACACTTTGTGTTCTTGTTCTTTTACTTTGAAGCCTTCATGTTACTCCATTTAAATTTCTTCATCCAGATAACGATTCAAAAATGCAATTTTTACATCCATATGATGTATATGCAAATCATATAAGGTTGTTATAGCTATTAAGATTCAAGTTGATATAATCCTTAATATTAGTGAATAAGTGTCAAAATAGTCAGCACCTTCCTTTTGACGATATCTCTTGGCAACAAATCTAGTTTTGTATTTATCAATTGAACCATTGTTCGTGAAATATTTTGCTAACCGCAAGTGAACGATGTCAAGTTTTAATACAACGGTGAGTTGAGTTGAGTATCCATAGGGATTGTAATCAAAAGTTGCATTAAGTACCATAGTTTAAATAGTCCTAATTTTATCTAGAAGATCGAATGATGATTGAAAAATAAAGTAAAGTAAGATAAAAATGCAAAGATAAGAGTGAAGTTTCTAGAAACAATATAACAAACACCTTATGAGCAAGATATTCTAAAGGAATAACTTACCTAATTATCACATATGTTCTTCCTTCCAAAATATATCAATTGAAGTCAATAATACATGTAAGTTAAGAATTCCTAAGCTCATCAATTCCCTCTCTCGAGTGCCGAATTGACTATGAGTTCCAACATGAATTTTGATATCTCTATAAAAATTCAAAAATAAAACTCTACAAAAATTCAATGAATTCTTTTTCAAAACTTCAAAGGTTTCATAAGTTTCTCAACTCTATGATTCCTAGGTTGTGTTATCCCTATGATCATGTATAAAATCCCCTCTCTCGAGTGCCGAATCTCATATGTCAAATAATCTCAATTAGTGATCAATTAATCAAGATGAAATACTAAACAAGATAACACAAATAAGATGAATAACTTGAATTAATATTATTTGGAATTCAAAACATAAGATCAAATAAGGTTACATCATCCTCTAGAAAGAAATGTTTAGTTCGCCATGGATGAATACAACTTCAAGAAATAAATAAGAAAGAACATGAAAATTGTTCACCAATTTGTGAAGTGGAAAGAATGGTTGAAGCTCTCCTTGTCTCCAAGATAACTACTTGTCTTCAATTGTAGAAAATGGAATAGGTCTTGTCTCCAAGCACCCAATGGCCTTCTTTGGCTCCAAGAACCAATCCTCCCCCTCTTTTTGGTTGATGTTAATCTTTCCCTTTTAAGCTTCTCCCCAGTGATTCTCTCTCCAAGAGTCTTCCAAAAGAAACCCTGAAATCCTTCCACTTTTCTTGGCTTTTCTTCAAAAAAACCTAAAAATCCTCCTACTTTTCTTGGCTTTTCAAAAGGAACCTGAAATTCTTCCCCTTTTCTTGTCTTTTCTCCTTTTTCTCTCCGCCAATGCAGTGTATCCACTAGAGCATCACATGGGTAATGATGTATTGGTGTATCTAATGTGTATATCTCATAAAAATGCCAAAATTCATGATCCATTGCCACTTTTCGCCACAATAATGCATCAGCATCTTTTTTTGTTAGCAGGATGGTACCTAGGCGCCCTGTTTTGGAGCTTAGGCACCTTTCATTCTATTTTACCAGCCTCAGATAGTGCCTAGGTGCAATTGCTGCTATTTTTCCCTGCTCCACTTCAGTACTCTTACACTGTTCAGCCCTTTGTAACTAGTTTTTGACCTCTTTAAAAGATGAATTAGCTTTTGATATCTTCTAATTAATTGTAGATATATGTCTTTTCATTCCACAAGCACCTGAATCAACTAAATATGATATCGGTAGATCGAGTTATGCCTAAAATACTAAAATGTATCATCCTAAAAAATTGCAGCCCAATGTTGACTCTTGAACTCAGGTTTTCTCATTGAAATAGAACGAATTGGATTTTATGGTAAACCTAGAAATTGTAGGTACATCTCTTAGATTTCCAATGGATTAAGAATTAATTTGATATGAAATTGGGTTCGATAGTTATGATTTAAATACGAAAACTGCCATCAGTAGCACCACAGCTCGAATTCTTCACATTTCAACCAAGTTTTTGATATCTTTCCATTTTCTTCTCTTATTGTCATTACCTACAAGATTTCAAACTAAATGCATAGAAAGTAACAAAAACACTTGGAAACAAACTAAATGTTAATCAAAAGACATATGAATTATTGGTATAAAATCAACTTATCAACTATCGGCCTTTAACTTCTTCTTAAAAGTCTATTTACATCCAATTGATTTTAGTTCCCAATGAAAGATTAACCAATTATCAAGTATTATTACTTGGAATGAAGACTCTGTTTCGCTATCAATAGCTTATTTCCATAATGAAACTTCTAGGCTAGACATAGCCTTGTTAAAGGTTTGAGGTTTAATCTCAATATGTGTCACTTTAGCTCTCTTTCTCCTCTTAGTTCAATTTCTCTATTATTCTTAAAGCAGCTTCATGAATTCTCTTTCGAGTATTATCTTGCATATCTACTTTAGAATGGAACACATCTTCAAAGAATTCAGCATCTCTGGATTCAATGATTATGTTCACATAAATGTCACTTATACTAGATTTATGTACCAAAAATTTATAGCAATATTGTCCATTACATATCCAATAAAATTATAATAAGTCGTTTTAGGACATAACTAGACCTTTTTAGGAGGTGGTATAATTACTTTATCTAGGCACCCCACACTTTCAAGTATTTGTAGGAAGGCATTTGACCTTTCCACATTTCATAATGTATTAATCCAGTCTTCTTATGAGAACTCTACTTAAATTAAAGTTGGTTGTGAGCACAACTTTCCCCCATAAATTCTGCAACAATCTAAAACTGATAAGCATGGCATTAACCATGTCTTTAAGAGTTCTATTATTCCGCTCAACAATTCTATTTTTGGTGAGGTGTGTACGGAGCTGTAGTTTGATAAAACATATTCTCCACTTCTATCAAATCTCATTACCTTAATTGTCCCACCAAGTTGATTTTCAGCTTCATTCTTACAAGTAACGAATGTATCATTCTTCACTATTTAGTGAATATACATAGCAAATCTAGTATGATCATTGAGAAAAGTGACAAAATACTTTTTACCACCTTGTCTTTGAACATAAATTAGATCACATATGTCGATAAGTATTAGCTTTGCGGTTTTCTACTCCTTGGAGCTGAAATAAAAGGTTTTATAGAAAATTTAGCTTCAACACAAATTTGACATTTGTGTTTGTCATCTGTATCAAGTCTAGGTATAAGTCCTTAACCTTCCATCTTTCTCAAGAAAGCTTAGTTAACATAACCTAGTCTACTATGCCACAAATATTAAGACTCATCAAGTAAGCAGACGGTAAACTTTTATTGCTTTCAAATGTTTGAAGTATAGGCATTATATTAATTTTGAATAGCCTTTGCCTAAGTTTCCCTTGCCTACAAATTGACCATTTTTGGTCAGTATAAATTTGTCAAACTTAAATACTAGCCTAAACACACTTTTAACAAGTAATAAACTAGATACCAAATTCTTTAAGATATCTAGAATATATTGTACATCAACTAAGGTCAGCTCCTTACTTGATGTCATCTTCAGTATTACTTTGCACAATCTATCAACGTTGGAAGCTGATAAGTTGCCCATTAATATCTTCCTTCCATTAATTGAAATGTAGGACAAGAACATATCCTTATCCAAGCAAGTATGGCATGTAGCTTTTGTGTTAACCCATATTTTCTCAGGTTATCCACCAAATTAGCTTCAAACATAATAGTCGAGAGCATTAGGGATAACATATCTACTGGCACTATATTTTCTTTGGTCACGTTCACTTGTTCTGTTTACCCTTCTTCAGAAGTCAACAATGCTTCACCTTGTAATTTGTTTCCATAATTATAGCAATTGTCATTGAACCACTTAACATCTTTGTATTTGGATGAACCAAAATGCTTTCTCTTTTTGCTATCTTTAGCTTTGGAGTCCTCCATCATGTTGGTCTTGGCTTCCATCCAATTAGAAAAAACCTTCTTTTCTACAACCCTATTATCTTTCTCTATTCGGAGGTCCTCTATTGTCATCTCTTTATGCTTCAGTTTAGATAGTTCCTGAAATATTTCCATAATGGAGGCAACTTCTCAATCAGAGCAGTAATATGGAAAGATTCACTCAACATCATCCTCTCAGCTATAATATCATATTGAATGATTTGTAGCTCCTGGACTTAGCTCATTAGTATCTTGGAATCAACTATCTTAAAGTTTAAAATTTATTGACCATGAATTTCTTAAAGTCGACACCCTCAATTATGTACTTTTCAAGTGATTCTCACAATACCTTTGTCATTTAATCAAACAGTACATATTATATAATGTGTTATCCAGTCCATTGAGGATGTAAATCCTGTATAGTAAGTCACTATGACTCCATGCATCATAAGCACTTCTTTTTTTGGGATTTTTTTCTTCCTCTATGATGGTAGGGGCATCTTTAGTTAAGAACCTCGCCAGGTTCATGGTGGTGAGATAAAACATCATCTTTTATTATCATCCCTTCAAATCAACTCCTATATGATTCTCCAGTTTCTTATGTTGGGAGGTTGGAGGCACAATGAATGGATTGGAGCTAGAAGTTGCTCCATTCCTTGCCCTGGTTTGCACATTGGTACTAGCTATAATAAAATATGTTTGTTGGTTGTGTGGTGTCGAAAGGAGATTTAAATTTTTTATACTGGAGTGACATATACACTAAGTAAATCTCCTTTAAGACAAATTTCACCCCCTACATAAGTGCTACAGGAATATGGATGTCTGTCTTCCAAGATACAATACTTCTTTACAAGATTAGTACAACACTATACTAATCTTTTCGAGTGAACCACAAGTTTGATAGTATTCAAATAATAAGAAGCACGAAAATAATCTATGATTTTTTAAAATAGTATAACAGAGGAAGAGAGTAAAACAATTAACTTGAATTATTTTGGGATGGTTTGGAATGAATAATTGGGGCCTTATTTATAGATTTTCAAGTGTCCATTCATGATTAGCTATGTCCCTTGGTTCG